>VDFB02386126.1:368401-410828 GCA_007258455.2 Sequoia sempervirens | reverse complement strand
GTCCTAAAATTTGCTAGATCGAGTCTCCTACCTAATCTCCACACTGAAAACTTGAAAGAGAAAAAGGAATATTTTAATCTCATGGTGAATATCAAATTGTCATTTGTTGTTCCTAATCTAGAGACTTCACATATAATTGTATAAAAGAAAGGAAAATGACTTAATTAAAATATGTTTATCATAACAACCAAGTTTCTACTTTACCTCAAAAGAAACAAGACCCTATTTCTACTTATAGAAACATAAATATCAACTATATTGGAATGAATTAAATAATTAAAACTAAAATGGAATAATTCTTTTATGACATGAATTCATAAAGAAGGTGAGAAGATATTACAAATTATACTCAAAATTTATTTCATCGAGAATCAAAAATAATGATTAAGGAGAATCTAGCACTATAGGTTATAGCTCTCTACCAAGGACACCAATGTATCACATAGATGTCTTTGTGTCACACTATTGTATAGTTGTTAATCACACTAGAGGGTTTCAGAATGTGTGGCTTGGTTCTGAGAGTCTACCTAACCTGCAAACACAACAAGACGAGAAAATTTGTTGGGGCTATTTGGGGGTTCGCCTGAATCAAAACCCCATTTTGGTCTTTCGAGCTCCATAAACAATCAAGATGGAAAGTAGATAAAAGAATGTGTGCTTTTCAATTCTAAGTACATTAAGGGCTTAAAAGCAATAAAAAATAAATGTAAGTAATAATGGTGTTAACCTTGTTCTATAGGGAGAACCATTATTGCATATAAATAAAAGCAATAACAAGAGATATCTACATATACAACAAAGAGATTATCTCACATAATAAGAGAAAGTATAGAAATAGATGAATTAAAAAAAATGTTACCAACAATGGAGATCTTCTCTCTAATAGATGTGAAAAATACAATTTTTAATGCTTTCATTTTGAGAAGCCCAAATTGCTTAGAAGAGTAAAGAGCATGAAGATATAGCACCAAAAAAGTGATTGAAATAGCTAGATGTATTTTGAAAGAGTTTCCCCAAGGGAGGAGAAATGGATTTGCTTGATTGAATGAAGGAAAAATTCCCTCCTAAATGGTAAAATATGACATTTTATTTGTGTTGGCACCTCATTTTGTGTATCTAATTTTTCCTTGCTATGCTCCATAAGTTGTGCATTTGACCTTGCCCATCCTTTTTTAATAATCAATCTAAGAAATACATGAGGGCCATCATGTCAAATGTGCTTCTGGTTTGTGGTTTTCCCTTTCTTATCCTTAGTTTCCTAAATTAAAAAATCCTAGAATTGGCTAAGTATGAGGCTTTTTTTAGTCTTCCATCTTGTAGAGTGTTCATATGGGTATCTCTAGTTCAAATTTAGAGAAAATTGGGCCAAAAATGGCTAAGTTGTACCATTCCAAAACAAATTGGGTCTACTGGATCTTGCAAGGGTTTTGGGGTGAACAAGATATATCTTGATGGATGCCAAAGTCCCACCAATCGATGTTTCATATAAATCCAAGGGTCTTCAAGACTTTGCGTGAATTTTTTAAGTATTAGGATATATCCACATCTCGACTGAATTCCCATATATCCAAATGGAGGTGAAATGTTTGTAATATGCTCAACAAGAAAGAATAAAGGAAAAGTAGTGCCAAAAGAGGATGTCTCATGAAGATAAAGGACAAACCAATGTTGGGACTTTTCAAGGATGTTTGGACATATCCCATTCATTGTCTATTCCTTGTGTGACCCGATAGTGGTCTATTTTTTGCACATCTCATTGTCGATTGGTTTTTTGTATATCTCGATGAAGGTCATTACTCCACAATGTCCTAATCTAGGTTTTTTTCTTGCAAGGGTCAAAAGAAGGTAAAAAAGGGAAAAGGATTTATTGCAAAAAAATGAGGACATCCAAACACATCTAGATGAGGGTCGGATTTCCACAAAAGAGGTAGAGATTAAAATATTAGTCCTCAGAAGCACCATTAATTTTTCACCAACACTTGCAACCACCACATCTTGATCCAAAGAGTCTATGAAGGGATATTAAATGCATTTTGGTATATATTCAAGAGGATATTCAATGCCCATATTACATTTATTATTTATAGAACCTCTTCGATGCATTTTCAATCATTTTGTGGGTGATTTCTCCAATTTCTTGTGCTCATACCCATGAATCATCAATGCAAGATTATGAAAAGAATAAAAATAAAGTTATTCCATAACTCTTAGTGGTAAAATCATGTTTGCAGCTCATACACTTGTCTTTGAGTTGGAAATGCTCGCAACTAAGGTTACTTATATGGTATGGCCTTCTGATAGCCTACATGCCTTCCTACTTGGTGTATATCTACTTTGGAAACTATATTTAGATCATAGGATAATTTTTTAGACAAGAGAGAAGTAGTTAAAAAATAAGCAAAAGATAGATATTCAAAGGAATCCCTAGGGTTTTGATTTCTAGTTCTGGATGTATCTTTTTAGTATTGTAATGATATGGGTTTATCACAAAATTGTAATAACAACCGTAACCTTTATAGATTGAATGTGTAAAGGAATATTCAACCTTGATTGAATGTCTCCTTATGCATAGTGTCTATTACTTGATGCATTTTCTATTAGTTGGCCAAATATACAATTGTAAATTTTTTGTAAAGATTTTGTAGGATATCTTCTCAAAACACTAAAGGAAATGCATGGGTATGTTCATAGATTACTAAGTAGAATAATTTAATATTTTGCAACTATCTATAGTTTTTCAAAATGTATGTATAGAGGCTATCTTGATTATGCACTCAGGAAAACCTATTCTTTGTGATGTGTTGATTAATGCACCACCTTTGTTTTAGTTGTTACATATTTTGTTCAAGAATTCAGAGACTCTGTTGCCCAACTAGAGAAAGGCACTAATTTGTTGTTGATTTTTTCTCCCCGTCATCCTCAAAACACTATAAATATGCAAATCTAAGCATCTTTTCATTTTTATTCATTTTTGTATTCTAATTGTTATGTATGAATGTGTATAACATCATAAGGGGTTATCTTAAAACACATTATCAAACACTTACACAGAAGATTATCTATTTTATTAAGGTCCTTAATCTTGGGTTCCCTAAACCAACATATAGACACGAAGTGACAACTAGAATAGGGGTGCACTATGCAAATGGGTATGGTTTGTTTCAAGGTAAGTATTGTCCTTAGGTGGTGATATATATTATAGCACCTTAGGGAAAAAACCCCTTGGTCTTGCAAAGCTAGAAGTGAAGAAGGTATTACCCACCTCAACAATTGGTTCTAAGTTACCCAACTTGAAGACATGGTTGTAGTAATCTTCCTAGGTTTGACACCCCTAAAACTTGGGAGATAAGCAGACCTTAGGGATTTAGGGTCTACAATTGAGATCCAATAATTTTTTTAGATGGGAGAGAGAAATATGTTAACTTCTCATTTGAGTGTTATGACATGCATCATGAGCAAGCCACCATGTGGAAAATACATTTTTGAATCTCAAGAATCTTTAAGATGTTAGTGCATCACACTAACATTTGTGCATAATGCTACCATTTGAAAGAATTATATTAAAATTTTGTACCTTTGTTCCAAATGTAACCTTAATTTATACACTATTCTCTTCAAGTGTGAGCAAAAATATTTCTTATAAAATTAAAAATATATTATTAATGTACATACTAAAGTGAGTCCAATACATAATGTGAGATTGTGTGAATATGCAATTTTTGACATTATATTTTGCCCCCATAATTGCATTAGGTAATAATCTACACTAAAGTAGAAATTAAATGTGGGAAGCATGTAAAATGATATATAAAAAAAGGAATATTGTAGAGGATGCATAAACTCTTTAGGTAGACAGGTGATGCCCCCATATTCAAATCCCCTAAAATCACAATGTTAAACTCTAAAATCCTACAAGATTTAAATATTAAGAAAAAATTATGCATTTCCTATTAAAAAAATGTATTGTTCTTAAAATATAAAGAAATCTAAAACAAAGAGAAGAATGTTTTGAAGGAGAAAGAATATAAGAATCATGTTTTTTTCTAATTGATAGGAGGAAAAAATAGGAAGACTGATTCATCCTTAGAAAATTTTGATTGAAGGTTGGTATTTTGAAATATATTTATAAATAGTACATTTTAAAATTGTATTATACACCTTTGCAATCTTTGAGTCTTAGAGCCTTTCGTGATATAAAATAATGTGTGAATGAGACTACCAATGACCCAAACTAGAAGATCTTTGCAAGGGGGCCAAGAAAATAGTTGTCTTATGGGAGGTGAGGAATTTTTTATTTTTTGATGATTTTCTTAACTTTTTTGCATTAGAGGGGCCCATAGCGCGCCAACATCTAGGAGATGCACTAGTGTCTAATTAGTGCATAGGAATCCAAGGGATATGCATCAATCTAACCTATGTAGGAGCATTTGAAGTACACATTGTTGTCCATCTGGTGCACTAGCATCCAAGGGCATGGTAGTGTCTAAGGAAAAGTATATTTTTTAAGTTTTCATAAATAATGAATAATGTGAATTAGAATGGTAATAATAGAATACTTTTTTATCACTTTAGCTTATTCATATTATGCAAGAGTGCCCTAGAGGTACAATGCTTTCTATGTTGTAGATTCATTTGGGCATACTCACAACAAAGGAAACAACTCTTTTTAAATAGGTAGACATTTATTGGATGTTTATGATGTTGGAGATGAGGTTTCATTCTAACATGTAGATGGAACTTATGGAGAGGTAGGATGCAAACACCTTGATATTCATGTTTCTGATACAAGAGATTATTTTGATATTGGAGGATGTCTATAGGATCTTGAGATTGTTGATTTGAGGTCACATTGTCACCATCTAGGAGTAGAGATCACTAGCCATAATGTAAGATGATTAATAGTATGCTATCAACCAAATTATTCTATGTGTATATGTGATGGTTAGAGTAAGGAGTAGTTCTAGTGCCCCTAGTGAGATAGATCATGATTTCTATAATATCCTTGCACGTGGTGAGATTGATGAGGCAATCACCTATAGGGAGGAGTAGTACACACTATTCGAGATATATAGGAGAGACATTATGTCTTCATATGGGGACATATGATTCTTGCACACTCATACCATGATCTTGGTTGCTTGGTGTATCGCAAGGGCCTCAACTTGATGATGTGCATGCTACTTCAGGTATGGAATTTTGAGCACATCACATGTATGTGACTGACTACTTTCCCAACATAGATCTCATTGGATATATTAAAAGCACACACCTACCTAATACATCAAGATTGGAAATTCAATAATTTATTATTTTTTTGGTAGTATTTTGATATATTATGCACCAATGATATTGTTCAAAAACCTCATTTACAAAGGAGATCATGTTTAAGGTTTGTGTGATAGATGGCATGGATGCAAAGAGATAGAATTTTGGTTGAGAGGTACAACTATTCATTGTATTTTACTATAGAAAAGTTATGAGGCTATATTGTTAGGTATAATAAGTTCTTAGGGTTGTACTAAGGCATGTGTGCTCACACCACAACATCGTTAGACCTAAGGATTAGCCTTGATCCACTATCAATGATGTTGCCTTGAGTACCCAAATAATGAGAGGGACGGTGCATGATTAGTGCTACAAATAGATGACCCCAAGATATATTATGTGGTGGAAAAGGGAAATGTCAACTCCTATTTTTCTCAAGGATTCTCCTAGAGGATATCTTAGTACATAGGGATCACGTAAATAGGAGAGTAGTAATGAGGAGAGTGTATAAGATGAGAGGCCGAGAGTATGAGCTCAAGTGGTAGGGCCATCTACAACAACTGATTTGTACCTAGTTGAATAGAGGATGTGGGAGTCAAGTAGTAGTAATGTTGTGAGAGTCTCCTCTATTCCATCTATGACCATCTCTATTTCTCCTATGAGACCACCCCATGAGGCCTAGATTGGCAAGTCAGGTACCCAAGTGAAATGTTATTGTTGATTTTTATATTTTTGAGATTATTAAAATATAATTATTTTATGTATTGGTTTATATCTTATGATGGCATATTGATATATTTTTTATTTTTCATTTTTTAGTTTGCACACAAGACTGGATCAACTTTATTGGTTAATTCATAGTAGATATGGTCCCACTATGTAATTGGAGAGTGGAGTATGTATGCCACTTGTAGGTCACAATAAATTGTAGGTTTCCACCTAGACAATTTTTAGCACATTGCATAGATATGAGCTACATATGAGGATTTTAGGGTGTGTGTGAGTCAAAGAGAATTAGAGGTGTTGAGATTGATTTTTTAGAGGGATAAAAGAGCATCAGAGGTATGATAATTAACAATATAGAGGGACTAGCTAAGGGAACAAGTCACTACAATTATAGATGAGTGAGACTTAGTAGTGACAAGATTAGAGATCATTGAGAGGTCTATAAAGGAAATTTGATCAATTCTAAGGATAGTTAGAGAGAGATTAGTTAGCGACACTTACAAATAGGATCATCCAAGAGTGCAGGCTCTCATAGATCAAGTGGTAACTATGAGAGAGTGAGAGGCAAGGCTCAAAGAAAGGATAGTAGAGCTGAGAGGTGATATGAACGACCTATAGACATGGAGTACATCATGGAGTGTATCTTGGACACATTCTCAATTTGTAGCCTCCATTAGATAACTACTACCATAATTAGATCAACCACCAACCCCCAAGGATTCAAGAAGTTATGCACAGTGATAAATATATATATATAGACTATAAGATTGTATTTATATATATTAACACCATGTTTTGATACAAAGGTAATTTTATACCTATGCGATTATATATGATTTAATCAAACAAACTTGGATAAATTTGTTTAGTTATGTGCAATAATGATCTAATTGAGAAATACATATTAAAGTTGATTGACTAAATGTACATTGAATTTATTAACTAACAACAATGAAAATATTTTCTAGATAAAATAATTACATTAAACAATTGAAATGAAATTTCATATTTAAAGGATAATAAAATATCTAATTTGAACTTTAAAATATAATTTGATTAACTAAATTCTTTAAAATATTGAATTAATCAGATCTATAATAAACATAGCAAAGAAAATTAAGTAATTCCCATTATGAAATGAAAATTACTAGTGAAATTCAAGATAGCAAAATATGTCGAGAATGGTAACAAAAAGCATTTAAATGATTGAAAAAAGTTAGAATATTTAAAAAATATAATGCATTGTGTTTTATAAACATGTATCTTATATTCACAAGGAATATAAAATACACACAAAAAACATAACACAAAAGAGTTGTGTTCATGAGTGAATGACATGAGATAAACAATATCAACCCCTTCAAGGATTGAATGTTATACAAATGTCATATAGATAAATTAAGCATGAAACTATTGAAGAAGCATGGAATTTATGGGTTCTTTAAGGGGCTTACCATCCATAGTGGAGAAACTGTAAGCTAGAAAACCATAAATAAAGGTGATGATATAAGGACCCAACTAGTTAGGGATAAATTTATCTTTAGTACTAGTGAGTGCATTCACATTACACCGATTCTCATAAATAACCAAATAATTTTCTTTGAAAGAATGAGAGAGAACATGTTGATTATAGTGAAGAGAGACTTTTTATAATATTGAATATATTTTAGAGCATTAAGATGATGATCATCGAGCATTTCAATATGATCAGATATTATTCAAGATAGGTATTGTCATCAATAAAACCTTGGAGGGGAACTCACAAAGAAGTAATTTCCAACTCTAAGGGCATAATAGCATCAGTGACACACAAGATTGTACGGTGTAGTACTATTAGTCATACAAATACTTGTATGATAGGCCCATAATGCATATGATAATTGAGTATGTCAATATTTACCATGATTTTTTTATCACTTTGTGGAGAATATGTTCAATTGTTTTATTAGAACCCTCAACTTGACCATTATATTGAGGATAGTAAGGAGTAGATGATGTTGAATATGAAATTTATCTGAAAATTGATTCACATATTTGTTCTTAAATGATGAGCCATTATAAAAACAAAAGTGGAAGGCAATCCAAAGTGAGAAATTATATTATCTAGGAGAAACCTGCATATTACTTCAATGGTAGTGAAATGATGTGAAATAGCTTGAACCCACTTCATGAAATGATCAGTAATTGTGGTAATGAAAGTATGACCTTTAGAAGAAAGTGTAGATATTTTTCCATGAATATCTAAACTCCACATAGAAAATGGCCAAGGAGAGACTTGGGAATGAAGTTCCTAAGTTGGAGCTCAGATTAATTACTATGTTGTTGGCATTAAGGGGATTTCTTAACAAAGGAAAAGGAATCTTGTTCCATTATTTGCAAATAATACCCCATTCACATATTTTTTTTACACTAAGGATCTACCACCAAAATTTCCACCACCAAAGCCTGCATGGGATTCTTGGAGGGTAAGGGGTATTTCATACTTAATTAAACAACACAATAAAAGACCATTAGAGGAACATCAAGAGAGGATGTTAGAAAGTATGATATAGCATGTTGTAAGATTTCAAATACAAATGTGAGAACTTTTAGAAGCATTATTAGGAAATGAAACATCTTTTAAATAATAAATATGTGAATATCATTCTTTAGAGTCAATATTAGCAAAAAAGAGATCATATGCAAGGGAATTATCGATAATAGCAGGTGATTAGATAAAATTATTGGGATTAAGGTGTCTAAACCTTTGCAATTTCTAGGATTAACGATTTTAATTAATTATTTAGTTTAGCCTATGTATTATTTTATATTATTCTTGTAATGTCACTTTGTGAGACGTACTTCGATGAGGTGGGAACTTACATAGCAAGTGAATAGGATGACATGCATACTAATTTGGTGGAAATAGGCATCCCACTTTGTGGACCCCATTGTAAGCTAATTTAGTGGCTTTTTTCATAAGTTTCTATGTAACAGGCTATGACAACTTCATATGTTAGTTTATGACTAATTATGATGGTGGAAGAGTCATGTATGACAAATTTTCAATTAACTATGATAGTGTGATGAGGGTGCCTACACATGCAAGGAATTTGCATGCATGTAGGCTCATTACATGTGTAGTGGTGGCTAACTTCAAGTGACAAGTCAAAGAATTGAAGAGACATCATTGTGTTGTTGAAATTGCTATAGAAATATGGCGTAGTGTGAAGACTCCTAAGCATTGATCTTGAGATTGTAGTGTAACTGTTACTGTTGTTGAATAATACAATTTGGGATATGTGTTTGGATTGTGGGTTTTTTTTTTGGATTGTGGGTTTTCTCTTGAAAGGGTTTTCCCATATATCTAGTGTTATGTGTTTTTTCTTGTACATGTGTTGTTAATCTTTATTGTATTGTGTACATCTTTATTACTGTAACTAATCAAGGGTTTGAAACATTTAAATTTACACATTCTCTCCTCTTACAGATTGGTGTAGGGATATTTTCTGCATACCCAGCTTCCTTTTAATTGTTATTAGAGCTTGATCACCTATGTTTCCTATTTTGGGTTAAAGGAATTTTTGTACTAATCTTATTTTGAGTGGGAGCCTATTGTAGAAATTTTTTGTTAGCCTTGTTGTAGGATGGATATGATGAGAACATCTAGTAGATTTGTGATAGAGAAATTTAATGGAGGAAACTTTGAGTTGTGGAAGCTCAAGATGGAAGACATGCTTGTAGAGTGCGACTTGTGGATAGTTGTTTCTAGAACTATGCCAACGAGCATGAAACAAGAAGATTAAGATTTGATGGATCAAAAGGCTAAGGTTCTGATAAGACTCTATTTAGTTGATTCAGTACTCCTAAATATTCATGAAGAGAAGACCGTTGCACTTCTTTGGAAGAAAATTGCTCAGATTTATCAGGCTAAATCCTTGGTAAATAAGGTATTCCTATGAAATATGTATTCTTTATGGATTGAGGAAGGAGGACCTGTCACAAATCATTTGAATACATTCAACATGCTTGTTGCCCAGTTGAACTATGTTGGTGTGAAATGGAGGATGAGGATTGATGCATGAATTTGATGTGCTCACTGTTGAATTCTTGGGACCACCTTGTAATGGCCATTGGAAGTACCACAAACACCTTTAAGATGTATTATGTGGTTGCACCATTGCTATCTGAAGAGATGTGGAGAAAATTTTCTTAAATGGATAAGGAGGCTCTAGCAGTTTGAGGAAGAATGAAATAAAAAGGAAAAAAGAACATGAAGCAAGAGAATGTAGAATCTAAATCCCATGGGAGATCTAAGTCTCCTAATAATACCAAGGCAAAATGTTGGAATTATGGAAAATCTAGTCACTTTCATAAAGATTTTAAGGAGAAAAGGAAGAAAAGAAGCCATTCTCTAATTCTGAATCTAATAAATCCTCTCATGATGATGTAGAAGATTTTGTCACTACTTTGGCAATTCATGCATCGCAAGATGTGTGGTTGATAGACTCAGGTACTTATTTCCACATGACTTTGCATTGAGATTGTTTCTTTAAGTATGAAAGTTACGATGGTGGGAAGGTGTACTTAGGTGCTGATTCTCACTTGAAGATTTTTGGTCATAGAAGATTCAAGATAATATTCCCAAATGGTAGAGTAAAGGGGATTGATGGTGTCTTGCATACCCCTATTTTGGCGTGCAAAACCTTCTTTTTGTAAGTTGAATGATGTAGGTGTGCAAGTTGTCTTCTTGAATGGAGGATGCAAGATGATAAGAGGAGCTATGTTGCTTGTTAAGGTTGTTTGGATAGGCACTCTATTTCAACTGGATACATGTATGGTTCAACATAGTAGTTCTTCTATGTAAAATAAGAAAATAACTTTTGAGTCACTATCCTCACCATTGGAACCAACAATAATGAATAAATTTACATCCACTTCTAGTGGTCATGATTTCTAAGTACCTAAGGGTGCTCATGCTTTGGAGATGAAGCTACCTACAGAGAAGACAATGTTTTGGCACCAAAGACTTGGTCACATTAGTGAAAAGGGTTTGAGAACCATAAAAAATAAATGCCTTGTTGAGGGGCTTGATGATTGTAACCTTGAGTTCTATTTTTACAAATATTGTGTCTATGGAAATCAAAATCGTGTTCAATTTTATCACAATTCTAACAAATCTTTTGGGGCTTTGGACTATGTCCATTCTAATGTGTTTGGTCCTATAAATGTCCCTTTATTTTCAAAATATATATATTTTATTTCTTTCATAGATGATTACAGTAGGAAATTTGTTTATTTTCTCATAAGTAAATCTAAATTCTTCAATTGGTTTGAGTTTAAGGCCTTGGTAGAAAATCAAACTAGTAGGAGGATTAAGTATTTGAGGACTGAAAAATGGTAGTAAGTTGTGTTCCATAGATTTTGATAAGTTTTGTAAAGAACATGGGATTTAAAGGCATAAGGAAACTCCATATACCCTCAACATAATATAGTTGTAGAGGAGATGAATATGACATTGATGGAGATGGCTAGGAGTATGCTAAATGGAGCTGGCCTTGAACAAAAAATTTGGGTTGAATTTGTTGCCACTCTATGCTATCTAGTTAACAGATCTTCTACATCATCTCTTGTTGAGAAGACACCTATGGAGGTGTGGTAAGAAAAGAAGAAACATGATGCAACAAAGTCACCATTCAAGATACTCCTCTAGCTAATCCAAAAAATCAATATGACCTCTTCAATCACCTTGAGGAAACACCCTCCCAAATCTTAACTCTTGAACTAATTTTCACATATCGTACTCATTGGTACATCTTGTAACAAATCCTTTAATAATCCTAATTGTTTGACCTTTGGCACTTTCAAGCCTTTTCCAATCACCTCTCTGTAGGCCATCACATCACCTTCACTCCTATGGATATCCCTTCCATCAAACCTTCACATAATCTCCCCCTTCACATTAAAGCCATGATGAAAGAAGGGTTCCCAAAAACGCTCTTTTCTACAAACAAACACTCAAACAATCTCAACAATGCATTCAAATCTGCAACATAGTCTCATGAAATTACTTAAAATTTTAAATCAAAGGTATTCTCATTATAGAAATCTGATTACATAGTAATTTTCACTCATCAAATGACTGATGGGAAGAAACATATTCACTTACATAATCTTAAAATAAACACAAGACAAACTACAACAACAAAAAAACAACTATGTGCTTCACAAGCACATCCAAATTTGCACCTTTCTCCTCCAATCAATCACCTAGAACCCTTCAATCTTTAATGGCTGCCTTAATCCTCTCAACCTACAACAAAAAATATTCAAAAACCCCTTTGATAATACCATACCAAGCTCTTCCTTTTTCCAAATATGCAACCCAAATGAATGCCCAAAACATGCAACAAAACCCTTCTCCCCAAAAATTGAAAAATTAAGTTTTCCCTCCCATTTGGAAAAATCATGACCCCCTCTTGAGAATTAGTGGTTTCAATAATATAAAAATCAATAAATTATTTTTCATGTCATTTTGTAACTCCCACAAACCCAACGCCCAAGTTTTCTTTTTCTTCTTTTTCCAAAAATGCAACTACACCTCCACTATCTCCACTTTCTAACTTGCATAACAAAAATGTTTTTTATTTAATTAAATATAATTATGATTTTTTTTTGGTTGATGCAAGATTTCAAACCATCCATGGATGCTCCTACATCAAGCCATAATATCCACACATAAAATCAAGTGTGTGCTCATAGATAATGATTCTATCATAAAAATGTATACCCTCTAGCTATTGTAGAAATTGGGTTATGAATTAGAATATTTGAATCCATAAAATATTACCATCAAAGCATATGAAAATGTAAAGAAATAATCATTTGGGACCATCCATCTTCTTATTAAGGTAAGTGTCATATTGTAGCATACCTTATGCTATGTGTTAGAATTGGACCTTTCTTACAATCTCCTCCTAGATCAACAATGGATCCAATCCATTAATTTTCCCCTCCACTTACCACCAATGTCTCAAGTTCTTGTACAATAGTGTATAAGTTACCATTCTATATAACCCCCACCCTTTCCAATATTACAAGAAGTTGGAATGATAAATATAAAAAATTCTATCATTGTTCAACATTCAAAGTCATTATTAAATCTACTTCCACTAAATCTACCTCCTACATCAATCCTAGTGATCTCCCTTCCACCCCCTCTAGTCCAACCCCAAAGAAAAATCCCTCAAATCTATATTTAAAATCCTCAATAAAGGATATGAATAATATCAACTCCATCAAACCCTTCACGTAGCCAAACTTCCCCTCTCCCCTCATTCCTATGGTCAAGCTAAGCCAAAATCAAAATAACTTTCCCTCATAGTATAATGCATAGGCCTATTATCTTCATCCATAGTAGTTGCCTTGATAATGAAGATATTGATGGCTTTGATCCTATAACCTAGATCTACAGATCTACAAAGATGAAGACTATGTTGAAAAGAGAATAAATACAACATTCTATTATATATGAGTCATAACATGGATTATAGCGGAAAATGTATTGGTTTCCATGAGAAAGGCCCTCTCACTCCCATGTATCCACTATCAAATGATGATACCCATGAGTTAGGATATAAAACATATGATACATACCATGATTCCCTTCTTAATATCCTTAATACCACTAGACACGCCTTTTCTAACATTGATAAGTTCATAAGGTGCATACTTCTCCTAGTCCTTACAAAGAGATTGTCACCATAAACTTATTACACAATATTTTTTTCCTTGCCATCTACCTCAACCTCCCACACCCTAAGCCCATTGATTGGGAAAAATAACATCATTTTCATATTGAGTGAAAGATCAACATGAAGTAAAGGAGTGAAATAAAACATAAGCACAAAATCCAAATCAAGCCATACATCAAAATGAATTTAAAAGTCTCCATAAATCTAAATATCAAAAGGAAATAAAAAAGAGGTAATACAAAAGTAAAGTGAATTTGGAAATCCAATCCAACCATAATGTCAAAAATATGCACTCATTTGAAAGCCGCACCTTATATATAAAAGGGTGTGAACCATCTTTACAATTATTATTTCTCAAGGCATACAAAGCTTCACACTATAATAAACTTGATGGTCCCAATATTAATACTAATCTCAACTCAAATTACACATCTACCAAATTTAATTCCACCATCCAATCCCCACATCTCCCATCCCCATCCAAATCCAAAATTCCAATTCTTGAATATGAAATCCGAATCTAAACAACCTCAATATAACAACCCAAACCCCTATTTCACACTCCTCGGTAGTATGCTCTCTAAAGGGGCTATGACAATGCGCCCCTTAGGTTTCTCAACTTTGAATAAGTTAATTTAACAATATAATACGTTCATAATGGTATATGTAGTGATGGAACTAATAGTATGGTATTTGCAAGGAAGTGACTCCACGTGGGATATTCTTGGCCCACCATGAAGAATGATGCACACCAGTATGTGAAGAAACATGTATCTAGAGAATACAAGTTAGAAACACTAGAAGAATATGAACTAGAATAGCCCATTAATATTATAACCTTTAGCACTTTCATACATAAGAATGTTGTAGCTACCTTATTTTTTTCTAAAAATAGTAAATTTTCCAAGGTTGAAAAGTATTTCTTATGATACCTTAGGCAAGTATAAAGATAAACCCTAGAAAATATACACCATGTGTAGCAATCAATACCTCTTAATAAATGAGAAATATCCATCCCTTCCTCCATCTCCTTGTCCTCATCACAATACCCTTCACTCTAGGCTATTTGATCAAGTTCATCATCATTCCTTTTCATGTTCCATATATCCCCCCATCACCCTCATTTCATTTTCCCACTACACAACATCACACCTTCACATTCCATCCTCTTTCATAAAATTTCTCACCCAATTGTATTCCCTCATATCCCCTATGCATGCATTCCATTCATATGTCTACATGCCCACATTATTCCACATTCCTTTACCCCTCCCCCCAACACATATCCCTATTTCCTTGATTTTACACCCAACTAGGGGCATCTATTGTTAATGTTTCATTTGGAATGGCTCACAGACATATTACCCCTCTCTTGGCATGTCCTTCTACTTCCCCCATGACTTTTTGGTGTGAAAAAGGTATATCACCTAATTATTTCTTATTAGGACCTATTCATACTAGCATACTTAAGCTTACTTAGGTCATGTCCTTTTTTGTGTCTCATGTCATAAGATTAAGACTCACAACATGATATAATTTGATCTTATCTAGGGTTTCATCCATATATTTATAGTAATGGTTTCTCATTATATATTATAATAATAATAATTATCATTATTCATTTGTATCTAATGAAATCTCAAGCTTCATAGTAAATCAATTGCTTATTTCTTGTGTAAGTGAGTATTTTGATTGAAATTGATCCTTAGAGTGCTATGGAGGTTTGATCACCAACTCCAACATGGTATCAGAGCTTCAAATATACAATTACCTTTCCCTTTTTTTAGATATTCATCCTTGAAATTTCAAATGATGCATCTTGGAGCAAAATTAAGGCATGAAAACCCTAAGATTGCCTATCCAAATGTTAAAATTAGAGTTTAGAAAAAACAAGGTGATTTTTTAGGTTCTTCCAAAATAGTCACAAAAAATCCATATAGTTTACATATCCATATGGAATCTATACAACCATATAATTTGTAATATCATCATATAACATTAGTCCTCTCCTCTATGCAAGAAATTGATGGCATCTACAAAACATCATAAGGGTTTTTTTATCTAGTGATTATATTATGTAGAAGTGGAAAGATTATTTTTTTGCAATATTAAAATCAATAAATATTTGACATTTTTATTTTTTCTAGCAGGTTATATATTTCTAGCAACTGGCTATTAATTAACTAGTGAGGGTTCTTTCAAGGTGTGGCCATATTAACCACCTAGCCCCTAGTTTTTTCCCAACCAAGGAGGCTTATCCCTTAGCACTCCCAATAACACCTCAATGAAGATCCACCCTATAATAACTTCCACTTCCATACAAAGCCACCAAAGCACCCCCTCCATTGATTGTTATCCCAACTACCAAATTTGCTCCATCAAAAGCCATTGTACCATACCACCACCCATTTGGGCTATCAACCAATGGAACCTTCAGTTCACTACTAGCTAATGGTCCTAAGCAACTCATTTTCCCTAAAGGAACTCTTTTTGGTACAACTTGGGCTTATGGTATCATATTTTCAAAAAAAAAAATTATCAAAAATATAGTTCTAAGAAACTTCTAATGGTACTACTATTTTTTCTAAATATTATTATTGGTGAATTTGATTGCTAGTTAAAAAGTTTGATCATTCCTTTTAGCTTCTAAGCTCATATACCTTTGCCATATTCTATTATTTTCATGATTCTTGCAATGCTCAAAATGTATTGATGAGATCTTCATAGCCATCCATGTGATTTTCATAGATTCAACACAAGGCATATTTTATTTAGTTTGTTGGTTTTTCATATTCTTGTTGATAACTTGGACATCTTGGAACCTAGAGAAGTTTTATTTATTTGGGTGGGATTCAATTCATTTTATCTATTACACATTTATTTTTGTTTTTTGTAATCATGTCTCTAAATCAATAAAATATTAAATGTGATTATCATTGGAAGAAAAGGCATGTCGTAGGTGGATCCATGTTAATGAAACTTGATGATTTTACACTTTACGACTATTCAAGATTAGGAAGGATTTGAACCTTAACTCCTCAAAGGAGACTAGCTGGCTTATCTAAGTTACTATTGACGTAATATCCTATAATTTTTATTGTTCACATACTACTGGGGGGCTTGTATATTAACTCCATTCTTTATAAACTTCATCAATTGGAATAACTTAGCATCACAAATTACATTAGTTTTCTATATTATTGTAACACATCATCTATAGATACATATTATGTTTAAGTGTTGACATCTTGTGTGGGTGTAACCTTAGTTAGGGATGAGAAATATAATCATATGACATGTATTGAGATCTCTACTCTACTATCACCTATTGCTACTTTAGTTTCGTAAGATCATCTCAGTCTTCCAAATCCACCTAATTGGTATTCCTATCTATTATGTATTTCATCCTTTTTTTAGGAGTCTCACATTATAGATATTAAAGACACATTAGAGGATTTATATTACCTCTTTCATGATAGTCTAGTCATCACATATTTAGTGTTTTTAGATATAGTTCATATTCTTTTCGAGCTCTTGGTTCCACTTCTCTGACATGTCATGAAGTTCCTATTTCAAAGGAGACATATTTTTCTATCAAGAGGACATTAGAGTTACATTTAAAGACACACATTTAGATTTGGATTCCCTATCCATCTAGATTACGAGAATGGATTTTACAATCATCGATGGATCTATTTCTTCCCAAAAGGAGAAATGTTGTTTGTAGAAAGTAGATCAATTTTTGTCTTTAGGCTCTCACATTCTTACAAGAGCTACTTCTTTGTGGGGGGATTCATAGTCTCGTATTTGTATAAGAGTTAATTTGCACCCTTTATTGAAATTCCCCTTTTTCCCTTCTCCACTTTAGAAAATAAAGTTCGAAGGCTTAATTACACCTAAGCTCTTTGCTTTCATCCCACTTGGCACCTATTCTAAGCGTCGGTGGAGGAATTTTTGTCGGGATTCCCATGTGGTGCACTTACATCCCTCACAGATTCCTGCGATTGAACCTACAGAGGCGTTACACTTCTCATTGGATGTCAAGTTGTACCACCCTCTTCAATTGACCAACCTAAATATGGTTGTTTTATTCATATCCTCTTCAAATTCTCTCCTTCTACATGTATTTCAACCTCTTCCAAGCTTAGAGATCATCTTCTTCACACTCTTGTACTCACTTCCAAGCATTCCAAGCACTTCTAGCAGCACTTTGGCACTCCATTGCAACAATAACTTCACTCCATCACTTCAATAGAGCAAGTTTGGGACCACACCATTGCAACAGAGGCTCGAGTACTCTCATTCTCTCCTCCATTAGCCTTGAGTGCTTTTGGTGGAGGTGGTAAACTTCCCTCTCCTCTCCTCTATTACTTGGTTGAGTAAGCACACTTATTGTTTTGTCGTGTTTTTGGTGTTCTTTATTATATTACTTCCTTTATCATACTTGCTTTCTTGGCTATCTGTGGAGGTGGAAACACCTAAATGGGGGTCTGACTAAGGCAGGCCCCTATACATCCACACAACATTTTCCTTCTCTTTGAGTGTAGGTGAACATGCTTTCAAGGAGCTAGCTAGCGAACAAATTTCTCTGTGAGATCATCCTTGTCACCTTAACTCTTGCACTTTTACTTTATTACATTAGAGAGTATTTTTTTTACTTAATCACGTTATTTTGGCCCTTTAGTAGTAGTTAGCTAGGTTGTTAGCTTGTTTCTTAGGTTTGGCCTTGTCTCTTTAGTTGTCTAGTCGTACGAATGTCAGCGCACTTGAGAGATGCCAACACGTTGTGTTGTCATCCCAGGACTATGCTTACATCCTTGGGAAGAGAGCTTCCTGACGCATAGTGTTGAACCTAAAAACTGGCTCACCTAGCCTTGTTTTGTATTTCGGGTATGTAGAGTGGTTGAAGGACCTTATAGTCCTCATCATTCTTGTCCTACATATCCTAACAACCCATTAATCTGAGGTAAGTTAGGGCAGCCTTTCAGCCTTTCACATCTTATCCCTCTATGACCTGGGGCCTTGCACGTGGTGGTCCCCCTCTCTTACATTTTGGTGAACCTGACATGAACCATTTTGGTTTTGTGTTTGCTATATTGACTGATCCTTTCCTCATACTCTAGGAGTGTTGTAGGTGTGAGTGTTGTAAGGTTGTTTCCTTACAACCCAACCTATGACCCCTAGTTGGTGTAGCTGGAAGGTTCTGAAGGTGTTGCATAATGAAACCTTAATTGAGTCACTATCTTATCCTTTAACCTTTAGGGACTCTTTGAAAGTATCGTCTAGTGCCTCCTTCCTACATCAACCTATCCCCTCTACGTAGCCTATGGACAGTGGTACTGGTATAACCTTCACTTCACAGGACCTACCGATGGGTTTTGACAAGGAACCATCTCCTCTCTACATCCCTACGCAGAACAATGGAAACATCATAGCAGGTGTTCTCATTGATCTGACATCACAAGTAAACATAATAACTAAGGAGATTATATTGATTAACTTCTTACATAAAGATGGGTACGATGCATCTGTGAGTACCATTTGCACGCATGACAGGATTTTCATGCCCCCTTTGGGTAGTATTGTCTTATCGATCTTGGTTGGACCTAAGTCTGTGAAACTCCTATTTGACATTATCCTTGGATTTGAGCTCTTTAGGGTGAAGTTGGGTATCCCTTGGTGGTGGCTATGAATGTGGTGCCCCCGTTCATACATAAATGTTTAAAATTTATCCACAGGGGTTTCATAGATATAATTCATGACACTGGCTATAAACCACTGGTTGCTCATGGTAGCTACTCCTTGGACTACTCTTTGCCTACACCCATTGGTCCTCTTCCACCTAGGATGAACCTCCTACACTGAATGTATCAAAATTATAAGAAAGGGTGCCTAAGGCTGAAAGTGAGATACCCTCTATTGCCTTACGTTGTTTCACATAGGGCTTGCTTAAAAGCTAATAGCGATGCTGCTAAGGCATGAAGGAAAAAAGAAGAGAAGTGGTCCTGAGATCCTCCTTCTTCCTCTTCCACTAGTCAATATGACACTTCTTCTCACTCTGTTGTGGTACCATCAAATTCTGCTCCTTGCTTATAGGAGAATCCTATGGTGCCCGCTTGGCAAAAGCCTAAGCATCTTACATTCAAACTTCCTATTCTGCCGATGAAGCCTAGACTCATTCGGTATAATAGGAAGAAGGTCTCTCATGGAGAGTCATCTTTGTCTCGACCTCCACAAATTCCTACCGTTCCTTCTCCTAATGCAGTGACCAAGAAGACGCACGATGTCGAGGCTCTTGAGCCGACTCCCCCCACAGCTCCTCAACCTACTCCTCCTACTCCCATTTAGGAATTTGTTCCTCTGCCAGAAATGATCATAGTTGACATTCCCATGGTTGAGCAAGAGCCTTCTAATCCTTCGTAGCCTCCAACCTCCAATTTAAAGATTCATAGAAACTACCTTACGAGTGAGCGCAAGCACCAACTAAAGACTCTCTTGGCTGAGCAGGTCACCTTGCAAAGGAAGGAGAAAGAAACAACCGCCCCTGCTTCAGGGCCCCCTATAGTGTCATCCTCTTCCCTTCCTTCTGCTTCTCTTCATTCTTGTCCTGCATTGCTTCCAGCTTTCACTGCGAGTATGAATGCACCTAACCCCAAAGGGGTATAGGTGTTCATCACTCCTTCTATGGAGTTGCCTTTGTTGATGTCTATCCCAGATATCCACCCTTTCATGAAACTCGTGGATATGACTAATACCTCAGTTGTGGTTTTTTCCTCCTCTTCCTCTACACCTCTAGCCTCGTCTGTGGGGATTTCATCTCCTCTGAAAAAGAAAAAGGTGGAGTGTGGTCCTTCTAGTAGAGGACATAAGAGGAGCCCACCTTCTCCACATGGTGGTCCTGTGCTGACTTGTTCTATCTTGGTGGAGTGTGGTCCTTCTAGCAGGGAAGGACGTAAGAGGATCCCACCTTTTCCACATGGTGGTCACGTGCTGATTTTTTTTGTCCTAGTGACAAAACTAGTCCCAGCTTCCCCTAAGTTCATCACCACTCCCAAGTCACTTGGTGAGCCTAGCAGTGAATCTCGGGCGCAGCCTGCCCCTTTCACTAAAGTCAAACACAATGCTCCTATGGGGTGAATGTTTAACTTTGTGGATGAAATTCTAGGCTTGTCAGTGATCTTCATGAAATCGTTGACCCTAGCTCCATAAGAGCTCGGTGAAGAAGACCTTGTGGGGCCTTCTTCCTTGGCCCTTGTTGTGGGAGGGTCGAATTCTCCTCCTCTTAACATCCCACCACTGCAAGCTCATCATCCTCCCCCCTACGATGATCTAGAGTGGAAAGTGGATGACCTCTTGGTTGATCATTGTTAGGAGGAGGCCTCTTCTTGATCTTGTGTGTGTGTGTGTGTTTTGTGATGTGTTCCCCCATGCTCATGCTATGTGTGCCTGGATGACCCTTGTCACCCCTATTGGTGCTTGGATATAGGTGTGGTTTTTGTGTTGTAAAGCTTCTTCTATTTGTATCATCATTCTTCCATGTTTGTGCTTGAATTTTGATAGATTGGGGACGATGCTAAGTGTTGGGGGCATTTAGGCTTCCCTTCCATCTTGACCCAATTTTTTATTTTTACTTTGATTTTCGTGCATTCTTCCTGATCTGGTTAGGGATTGATGATCTTTCGCCTTGCACCGTGATTACCTATTATCTATATGAGCTTAGACAGATCTTACCCCACTAAATCAAATCCCCCTATGCCCTTTGTTTTTGTTTTTCTCCTTTGCTTTCTCTTTATCTTTTTCCATTCTTTGCTTGAGTTGTCCCTCTCATGTGTGACAGTGCCCTTTCTTCAACATTTCAATTTTCAGAAAATGCATTCATTACCAATGAATCTTTTCTCGAAAATCCTTGCAAACCTTCCTTTAGAATTGCATTCTCAACTTGGAACCTTAACAAAACATGTTTCCTTCATCACGGGTTTGAAAAGAAAGGACTTGAAAATATTCCTCCCAAGCGGGAACAACTTTGATCTTCCCCTCGCATGGGGGCATATTCTTCCTTTCAAATTCCTTGATGAAGTGAACATCTTTTAAAAGGATCCCTTGATGATGGATTGCTCTGAGAAAGAAAACATATGCTTTCAAAACAGTGCATCCCTTGAGTGGACCCCCTCTTCATGACGGGTTCCTGAGGGACCCCTTTTAAATTTTTCCAAATTATCAACGGTTTGTGCGACTGTCCACTTACTTGCCTATGTGGCCACTTCCTAACTCTACGGATTTTGCTTTCCTAGGTTTCCTTCATGTGAGAGATCTTGGTGGATACCTCCCTGCAAGTCTGAGAGACTGTAGGGTGCTTCCTTTGAGCTTCCTCCATGTGAGAGATCTTGGGCATGGCTCCCCTGCTAGTCAAAAAGCTTGTAGGGTGCTATCTTGGGTTTCCTCCATGCAAGAGATCTTAGGGGTTACCTTCCCTATAGGTTTGTGGATGTGCAAGGCACTTCCTTGGGTATTCTTCATGTGGGAGATCTTGGAGAATACCTTCCCTATAGGTCTATGAGTCTGTAGGGTGCTCTTTTGGCCTCCTCCATGTGAGAGATCTTAGGGGACACTTCCTAGGTATCCTCCATGTGAGAGTTCTTGGGGGACACCTTCCTTACAGGTTTGCAGGCCTGTAAGGAACTTTCTCCATGAGGCTTCCTTCATGTGAGAGATCTTGGGGGCTGCCTCCTTGCAGGTCTGTGGGCCTGTAAGATGCTTTCTTTCTTCAAATTCATAGTTTCGAGAAGCTATGAAGTCCTTCACTTCCCCTGTACCTTCAGGTTTGCTAGATTGTGATCTTTTTCCTCAATGATTTAGGTATACATTTCTAACCTTACTCCTTCCTTGATCTACTTTACCAAGCACTCATCAACACTCGTGCTCGCTAAAGTGAGGGAAAAATGTATAAGAGTGAATTTGCACCCTTTATGCAAATTCCCCTTTTTCCCTTCTCCACTTTAGAAAATCAAGTTTGGAGGCTTAATTACACCTAAGCATGTTGCTTTCATCCCACTTGGTGCCTGTTCTGAGCGTCGGTGGAGGAATTTTTGTCGAGCACACCTGCATAGCGCGCATACGTCCACGTGGCACACTTACGTCCCTAGTAGATTCCTACAGCTAAACCTACAGAGGAATTACACTTCTCATTAGAAGTCAAGTTGTAAGGCCCTCTTCGGCCGACTGACCTGAATATGGTTGTTTTCATCTCCTCTTCAAATTATCTCCTTCTACATGCAGTTTAACCTCTTCCAAGCTTATAGATCAACTTCTTCACACTCTTGTACTCACTTCCAAGCATTCCAAGCACTTATAACAACACTTTGGCACTCCATTACAACAATAACTTCACTTCATCACTTCAGTAGAGCAAGTTTGGGACCACACTATTGCAACAGAGGCTCAAGTACTCTCATTCTCTCCTCCATTAGCCTTGGGTGATTTTGGTGGAGGTGGTAAGCTTCCCTCTCCTCTCCTCTATTACTTGGTTGAGTAAGCACACTTACTATTTTGTAGTTTTTTTGGTGTTCTTTATTATATTACTTCCTTTATCATACTCACTTTCTTGGTTTTTCATGGAGGTGGAAACACCTAAATCGGGGTCTAACTGAGGCAGGCCCCTATACAGCCACCCAACATTTTCTTCCTCTTTGAGTGTAGGTGAACATGCTTTCAAGGAGCTAGCTGGCAAACAAGTTTCTTTGTGAGATCATCCTTGCCACCTTAACTCTTGCATTTTTACTTTATCACATTAGAGAGTATTTTGTTTACTTAATCATGTTATTTTGGCCCTTTAGTAGTAGTTAGCTGGTATGTTGGCTTGTTTCTTAGGTTTTACCTTGTCTCTTTAGTTGTATGGTCGTACGGATGCCAGCGCACTTGAGAGACACCAGCACGTCGTGATGTCGTCCCAGGACTACGCTTACATCCTTGGGTAGAGAGCTTCCTAAGGCATAGTGTTGAACTTGAAAACTAGCTCGCCTTGCCCTGTTCTGTATTTTGGGTCTGTAGGGTGGTTGAAGGAACTTATAGTCCTCATCATTCTCGTCCCGCATATCCTAACACCCTGTTAAGCTAAGGTAAGTTAGGACAACCTTCCACATCTTGGCCCTCCGTGACGTAGGGCCTTGCACATGGTGGTCCCCCTCTCTTATAGTATTTTATCTTCTATAGGAGGATCTCCATTGTGAATTTGTGACATAAGAAGTGTAAGGCCCAACTAATGAGCTCAGTCAATTTGGTGTTAGACACATAATTCAAAGTTGGTTCCTAGCTAAATAGTCCACTAAACCCTCACAAGCCTCCATTTAATTATCAATGAAGGCTACATAAAATTTTGATGATGTTGCCACTATATGTGTAATAAAAGATTCTACACTACCTATATCATCAAGTATAGGTGGTTTACACATGTGCATGAAAATGAGAAATACTTGAGAAGGGAATAAAGCTTAAACTATGAAACAGAGTGAATAGATTAATCTGGCACCCATGCTATAGGTACTCTCAGCTTAGTATTATAACTAGTTAATTGCTAAACTAAGCTATGCAATAAAATATATCACTAACTATTGAATCTTCACAACTCAACTAATTAACTATCTTGGGGCTTGACTCAAAGTAATGTTATAGCATGCATACACCATTATTTTATTCTAAAATTAATGCAACATAAAACATCTATTATAACAAAAAAAATTGAAGTGGGTGGACAGTACCTTGAGTGTCCCTTGCTCAAGCTATTGTACACATGAGATAAACCAAATACGAGATACTAAATCAACTAATCATCGTAGTAGATTGAAAACATCTGTATTGCATTGAAAACTAAACACTCATGATATAAAAAAAATCTCCCATAGATTTCTCATTCAAAAATTCATATTCATTGCAATAGTAAACTTAACAATTGTCTTGCTAAAGCATAAAATCGAGAATACACTTCAACTGTAATTCTAACTATATTTTCAACTAGATATACTCCTCGACCATCCATCCCTAGATATAGGTGTGGGAGGAGATTTATTTGCATAAGGACTCAAAACAAAAACTGAAACAAAAAAATTAAATGCTAGTGGACCCACTCTCCTCATGAATAGGAGGTGAACGAGTCTTTGCAACATAAAATTTAATTAAAAAGAACAAAAAAAGAGAATTAGAAACATGACTCTTACTCAAACAGTTTTGACAAAGACGTATTAAAACTGTCACATGAGCCCAACGGTATTGACCCCTTCATCTATCATGTTTATTCATTGTCCCGGTGACTCACAATTTGACCTCTTCAACTATGACCTTCATTTATTTTGGAACTATTACGCATTCATCAACATGGACTCTCCCCTGCTACTCATGATCCTTTGGTTGTGGGCTAAGCTTCCCAGTTTTTTGCGGGTTACAGTATGCTTGCTCTAACTTCTAGGTTACAAGGAGTTAGATCATCTAACATACACACACTACTAATAGCCATAAATTGAACATAGATTCAT
Organism: Sequoia sempervirens; assembly: GCA_007258455.2. Classification (NCBI taxonomy): domain Eukaryota; kingdom Viridiplantae; phylum Streptophyta; class Pinopsida; order Cupressales; family Cupressaceae; genus Sequoia; species Sequoia sempervirens. Next base: position 385,579 of record VDFB02386126.1, on the reverse strand, counting down.
ACTGAATTCCATACACATTCACATAAGTAACCATGCAATTACTAACATATTGTAAACAATGATTTTGGCACCTTAATGCTCTCTAACTCTTCTAGAGTTTTTCACCTAAAAGGAGAGAGATGGGCCAAAATGCTAATGTCTACACTCAAGATTAATGTAATGAGGGATGAAATGTGTATAAATGAATTGTCCTAAGTGTAATAAACTGAAAATAAAGATGATTATTAATGTGAAACTTAAGAAATACAAAGTTCTGGAAAACACATTGTGATATGCAAACATGTGATAAATGACCTAGAAATGCAAACAAAACTTAATAGAAAGTTATGAAATAGAATGTGTGCACCTAGAGACTGAAAATGGATGGAATGAAGGTCTGAAATCCTGATAAAACTGATGCAGAAGTTAATTGGGACACTTAGGCTAGTCTAGGCGACTTAGTCCCAAATCTGGAAAACTGCCCAGAAACCAGTTTATGCCAAATGGGTATCTAGATCTGTAAAAATCATTGAAATTCAGGTCCAGTGCGACTAAGTCACCCAAGGTGGTGACTTAGTCCACTTCTGAATCTCTAAAAATTCAAAAGTGGAAACGAATGCCCTAGGTCTGCACTTTGGTTTCCTACAGGTGTCCACTTTTGAAACTCTGATTTTCAAACCCGAAGATGAGTTTTAGTTGATATTTTGACTTGTTGAATGAAGAGAAGATTTGTGCAACATTGCAACTTGATCTCCAATGCTTTCCAAACTTCCAAGAGTCCTAAATCTACAAACACACAAGACAAGAGAGAGAAATGTTGAATGTTGGGGCATGGGGGTTTGCCTTGGTCAAACCCCTTTTTGGTAATTAAACCAAAATGATGAAAGAATGGAATGAAACATGCAATAATGGAGTTTATTACCTTTCTATGATGTTTGATCTTGAATGTATACAACAAAACATAAATAATCTTCCCTTAAATATCCTTGGAGGCTATTTTGATGATGTGCAATGAAAAAACCTAGCTTGCTTGACTTGAGAACTTGATGATAATGAGTTAGGACTTAAGATGAGTTAGGAGATTGTAGGAGATGAAAAATGAGGAGAAAAACACTTATTTAGACACTCTTATGCCTAAATTTCTGAATAATACCTCATCATAGGCCGACCTTAGGTCTTAAAGAATAAAAACTTGAAAGAAGTTTGAATTAATTTTGATTTTTGAGCCAAATGGGACTAAGTCGCCCAAGGTGGCGACTTAGTCCACCTAGGAAATTTTGAGTGGATGTTAGAGATTAAGACGTATTAAATGTTATTTATCGGGTTCTTCAACAAGACACTTAATTAAGGCTTGTAAGTGCATAAAGGGGCCATTTTAAAGCATAATAAAGGTGTAAATATTGATGACAAGCCTAGGAAAGTGTGAAAGTTTGTTACAAGACTTTACAACACTTTGAAATAGGTCTTGGTAAGGTTATTTAGGTGAATTATAACATTATGGTCCTAGAAAAGTGTGAATATGTATTACAACACCTTACAACACTCTTGCAAGACATCAATAAAAGTATTTTATTCAATTTTCAAGGGTTCAAGACCTAGTGTGGATGTGTAGACACCTCACAACACCAAATCAAGGCCTCATTAAGTTCAAATTTTCATCAATTATTCCCATATCAAGCAAAGTATACACTTTTTGGCAACACACATATCATAATCATATTTCCATCCATCATGTAATCTAGTTTAGGTTGCTTGAAGGATATAAAAAGGTATATAAGTTCAATAATGTATATGAAATAAGCAACTTAAAATTTTTGAAAGATATGAACTAAAAAAGAGAAAACTAGCTATTAATTGGGCTCATCATTCCCCCCAACTAGAGAATTTGCTTGTCCTCAAGCAATCTTTCATGGGAGGAGGTTGTACTGTAAAGTCATCTCCTTGAAATTTTCAACTACATCCACTCCTCTTATCTATCTCAAGTAGTAGCCCCCATAACATGAAATCCTTGCCCATTTGACATATTTTTCCTCTTTCCATCATGTATTCTTCTCCCTTGTCCAATGTGTTACTAGATAAAGGAGCATGGGTGGATGAAAGTTTAGAGGTAACCATTTAAGTCCAATCTCTCTAGCAATTTCTATATATCTGTGATATCTTTCAAGCATGGTTACAAAATTGTACAAGGAGTGTGGTTGTTTCTTTTACAATTCAAGAGTTAACTCTATCCATCTTTCTTGTACAAACTTGAAGGCACGGTGAATGAGTCCTATAGCTAGTTGTTGCATCCTTACATAGTCATTTTTTCTAATGTTCATAATTTTTTTTCCTGCACCCTTATGATCCAGGAGATTTGGCCATTCTTCTATAACTGCACTAGGATCTTTTGACTCCTTACGGATATGTAGGGAAATATATTTTTCTTTTTCAACATATTCTTGCATTATCTCACCCCTTTGTTGTTCATTCCTGAAATAAGAGGCAAATTCCCTAACTTGCAAATCTCTTGCAAACATTAATGGGTTCCATTCTATCACATCTGGTAAAGAAAGATTATGCAAGTAAAACTTACACAGTTGATATTGCATATCTAGTGTAGAATCAACAAAAGCATTTAAAAACTCAAATTTTATGTTCATAGTAATTGGTAAATGATTGATTAACTAAATTAATTGGAAACATAAGTACTTTTATTGTAAAAATAATGCATACACCCTAACAAGAGGTCTGCATTTCAGTATCTGTGCATCTTTATCTTCTATTTCCTCAATCCTTACTATCAATCTTTTCACTTATGTTTCTTGTTTTTCAAGGGCCCTGGTATGGTCAGGTATCATGTCTGCTTTTTCCTTCTCCCAATCTTTCCTTTGCTGAGAGAATTCCTTGGATCTTTCCCACAACTCATACCCTAAGGACATTACAGTGGGACTAGTTGGAGTTCTAACTTGAGGAGGTCTTCCTATAGATACAATTTTCTTATTATCTATGTTAACAATGGAAAGTTGTGCAAGGATTTCTAATTTAGACCCATGCCCAAATATATGCAGTTTTGCCTCTAATTCCTTTATTTTTATGTCTTCATTGTAATTTTACTGATATATCTTTACCAATTCTTCTAGTTGTTTTATCCTCTCAAGTGCTTATAATTCTCTTCTAACATTTCTTTCCTCTATATACAATTCATCATCCTTTCCTAAGAACTAATCATCATCTCCCATGGTATGTTCACAACTATCAATATCAGGACTTTGTGGGGTTCTTTTCCTCATTTTGATTGCAACAAATGCATCCTTTGAATCAGATTTAGACGTGCTTGTGAAATACCATGCTTGTTTAACTGGTGTATGTACATTTCCAGGGGCATCCCCTTTTAATTCTAAATCTCTCTCCATTGTCACATCTTCCTTTTCCTATTTCTTAATTAATCCTCTCATAACACCTTTCTTCTTCAAGTGGTGTGAATGTCTAGGTTGTGTGGATTTCTTCTACCCTCTTGACATAGATGCAGAAGAAGATCCACCTTTCCTTTTCCTAGTTCTTGGTGTTTTTTCAAAGGTAGGGGTTTCTTGGGTATCTCCTGCTATGAATTTCTCAAAGGCTGCAAGTTGTGAGTCTTGCAGGCTTTGTTCCTTTGGCTCTCCTCTACTTTGGGTAAGTGAAGCAACAGGGCAGCCATAGGGAATTTCCCTTCCTGATATAGTGGGTGATTCTACATTTTCTTGAACAACAAGAAAATCAGAAATGTTGTTGATATGGCTGTAATTTAAGAAACTGTCCCATGAAACATGTGGAAATTGAACCCTTAAACTTCTCTTTATCAACAGGGTGACCAGGAAGTAATGTGACAATATTGTGTTATTCCTCTTCCTTTTATACTCATAACTCATTCTTTTTAGCAAATTGTAAAGAAAATTGGGAACATTCACATGACTATCATGGCAAAGATGGCTTAAAAGTAAAAAATGGACTGTGTATAACAAGGATTTCCTACCATCACAAGTTAAGTACTTGACTATGTAAGAAGTTGTGGAGGCCCATACCAAGGGTAAGGATAATCTTTTTGTACTTTGAGAAGATCTATACAAGTTTTATCCATGTTCTCTAAATTCATTCCTAGCAACAACGGTGTCTGCCTTGACTAGAAACTATTCCCCTTCTCGTGGTAGTCCTGATACCTCAACAATGGCAACCTCTGAAGCATCCACCTCAAAACCTCTTACAATAACCTCAACATTTTATAAACTAGCATCAAATTGTTGTATCATAAATTTTTTGAACTTTGTGAGTTTCAAGAAGTAGTCCATCCAACTAGCATGTTGAAAAATAGGTAACACCAGTCTGTATTCCAACAATTGGGTATGTACTGCTAGTTCCCTATGGATAATATCACCACCCATGGTGATGCTCTGTTCTTTGAAATATATTCAATCTTTCAATTATGTTAAAATCCTTCTTAATTCTACTTTGTTATAGTTTTGTCTTTGCTTATTATTCCCACTACACCACTTTCAATATATTGTATCTTCCCAATTCAACTGGTTCTTACCCTTCTCTTCCCCTCTAGACTTGTGTTATTTGAAAATAGGGAAAAAAATGGAGAAAGGTTACAAAATGGTTTTGGTTTTGAAAATCAAGAAGATAAAAAGTACCTCTCCCCCCAACTAAAGGTATTAAGTGTATGCACTTAATTGTATGTTTCTTGGCAGAGGGTGTGATGATATGTAGTGGAAATATCAAGAATTGATACGAATCATGCAAGATTTTAACATGTAAACATGTGTAAAATCAAATTTAATCTATCATAATTATGGAAAATTAATAGGAGTACTTGTAAAATCATAATGAACTAAAAGTTATCTTGTGTGAAGTTGATGAGAACTGCCCACAACTAGGTATGTTGTGACCATTTGTAATTACAATTTGAAATGAATTATATGAATGCATGACACATGATAAATGACAGTTGAGAAAGGTTGTGGGATGCATGGGTGATTAGATGTGAAATGGTTGTATAGTGTGTGTAAATAGAGAAAGTTATTATGAATGCTAGGTGTGAGGTGATGGATAGGTTACATGTGTAGAAAATGGTAGTGGAAAGTATAGAGATGTAATTAACTCGAGAGAGAATTTTAAAATGATTGACAAGTAATTGCTATGGGTGCCTTCAGTGATAGGTCCCTTTCTGAAGTTTGTCACTATTCAGAAAGAAAAATGAATGTGTTATTGTTGTCACCTATGTAGTGTGTGTGTGTGAAGTTTGTGTGTGAGATTATTCTTGTGAAATATCAGTGTGTGAGTTGTGTAGCTCATCAACTGATTCAGTTGTGGAACTTGTATTGTTTGATGCTGAAACTTTGTGATTAGGCCCTTTCTCCATGTTAGATTCATTATCATTTTGAGGTCCATACTTTTTAATTAATGAAAGAATGAAATCTTCCTTTTATATCGAATTCTTGTAAAGATTAAGCCTATGTCCATTAACCAGTAATGAGAATTTGACTTCATCAATTGTTAGAAATTGGACTACCCCATTTGGGAATATTTGTTGTATCTCATATGGGCCAAGACACCTTGTTTGTAACTTTCCCTTGTAGTCCTTGTATCTAGAGTCATAAAGCAAAGTCCAACCTCCCACACCAAATTCTTTTGTTTTGATAAATTGATCATACCATTTAGTTCTTTGATTTTGAACAATTTTAGTGTGGCAAATAGCTTCCATTATGATTTTATCAAGTGCATTTTGGTTATGTAACCTCTCCTTTTGTGTTGATGTCAAGTCCATACCCAATGTTACTAATGTCCTTAATGTTTTGTACTCAAATTATATAGGAAGAATTGCTTTCTTTCCATACACCAACTCATATGGTGTAAACCTTATTGTAGTTTTACAAGTTTTTTTATAGGTAGTTTGGCTGCCCAATCCTTCCAATGAATTTGTATTGTCTTCATCAAGATGTTCTCAATTTCTCTATTTGTCACTTCTACCTACCCATTGGCTTGAGGGTGGTAGGGTGTGGAAATTTTGTGTATGATCTCATACTCATTAACCAATTTGGTGATCACCTCTAATGTAAACTGGGGACCTGGGTATATGAAAATTTACCTTGGCACTCTATACCTTGTGAATATGTCTTCATATAGAAAATTTTCCACATTCCCATCTCTTGAAAACTACAAATCCTTAACTTCTACCCACTTTGTAAGATAATATGTGCATATCGGTATATACTCCTTATTTTTTGATGTTGGTGAGATGGGGCCAATGAAGTCTATCCCCCATTTATCAAATGGTGCTATTTCCAACTATGGTTGCAATGGCATTTCATCTATCTTTGTTGGCCTTCCCATTCTCTGACACCTATCACAACTCCTAGTGTACTTTACTGCATCCTTATGAAGAGTTGGCCAATAATAGTCAGCATTAAGAATCTTAAGTGCTATCCTTTTTGTTGCAAAGTGTTCCCCACAAGGCTCATCATGGCATGATTTAAGGATATCATAGACCTCATCTTCTCTAATACATCTTCTCATTATATTATCTGGGTCTGTGTAGAATAAGTAACCAACTATCCATGAGTACGGAAAAAATTTGGGAACCAATTGTCTCCTTTCTCTAGGTGAGAAATGAGGTGGTATCTATCCTATTACTAGATAGTTGGAAATATCAACAAACCAAGTTGTATGTACAGATAGAGTGAATAAATTCTCATCTAGGAAGGAATCATCAACAACATATTTTGTTGATTGAGTTGGTAGCCTGGATAGAAAATCTACCACTACATTTTCTTTACCTGGCTTATCCACTATGGTGATGTCAAATTCTTGGAGTAATAACAACCATCTGACAAGCTTGCCACCGACCACTGGTTTATTCATTAAATACCTAATTATTGTGTGATCGATTTCTATGAACATAGGATATCCTATGTTGTAGTGTCTGAACTTATTTATTGCATAAACAACTACCAACATTTCTTTCTCTGTCATTATATAATTGAGTTCTACCCCTTTTAGATTCTTGCTGATATAATATATGGCATACTCTTTGTTTCCTTCATTTTTTCCAAGCACTACCCCTATAGAAAAATTAGAAGCATCTATATGGATGTGGAAATATAAGGTCCAATTTGGCCATCTCAAGATAGGTGCTTTGGTTGATGTTGCCTTCCTTGAGTGTTTCAAAAAAGTGTTGACAAACAACTATCCACTCAAATTCTCATCTTTTGTGAGGAAAATAATTAGTGGGGTTGCAAGTTTGCTAAAGCCTTGAAGGAATCTTCCATAGTACCCAACATGTCCTAGAAAAATTCTAACATATTTTTGTCTTTGAGGCATAGGGAGTTTTGAGATTACTTCAATTTTATTGGGATCCACTTGTATTCCATCTTTTGACACAAAATGTGCTAGTATAGTTCCTTTTGTCATCATCATGAAATATTTTTCATGACTTAGTGATAAATTGTTTTCTTGACACCTTTCCAGGACCTTCTCCAAGTTACCAAGTGCTTAATCATATGTATCCCCATAAGTTGTGAAATCATCCATGTAGACTTCCATGGAATCATGTGTATTCCTTGAGAATGGAAGAGGGTGGATGAATTACAGACCACTTGGAAGCATTCAATATGTTGATGGCTCAGTTGGCATTAGTTGGTGTCAAAATGGATGAGGAAGAGAAATGTCAAATCTCCCTTTGTTTTTTCCTTAATTCGTGGGATTCTCTTGTTGTGGCTATTAGGAGCACTTCTATTATATTGAAGACTGAAGATGTGGTGGGTTCTTTGCTTTCTAAAGAGATGGGGAGGAGGGTATCCATTAGTGATAAGGATTCCTTGAATGTTTGTGGAAGACCTAAGGAAAAGGCAAGAAGAATGAGAAGTGTGAAAAATCCAAGTCCAAGGGGAGATCTAAGTCTCCTGGAAAGTCCAAAGTTATTTGTTAGAGTTGCGGTAAACATGGACATGTTCATAAGAACTGAAAAGAAGAAAATAAGAAAAACAAGAAATTTGATTCTGATTCTAAGTCTGAGAAGGAAGATGGTGACACATTCATTGTAGCTTTGGCAACTCGTGTAGGTAATGATGCACGGTTAATTGACTCAGGTGCATCTTTCCATATGACCTTTAATAGAGATTTATTTTTTGAATATGAAGAGTTTGATGGAGGTAAGGTGTTCTTGGGTGATGATTGTCATTTAAACATTTTTGGTTGTGGTAAAGTTAAAATCAGGTTTCTTGATGGTAGAATAAAAAGGATTAATGGTGTGTTGCATATCCTTGGTTTAGCACGAAATTTATTATCTATGAGAAAACTAATATATGCAAGTGTGTAGGTAGTATTTTATGATGCAAGATGCAAGATAGTCAGAGGTGTTATGGTGCTTGCTAAAGGTGTCATATATGGCACATTGTATAAGCTTGATGCATGCACTATTGAGTGCAATAGTACTTTTGGGAAAAGCAAGTTTGTGGAAGAAGTGAGTGTTTCACTTTTCGTAGATGGTCATGGTTTTTGGGTACCCAAGGGTGCTCTTTCTTTTGAATCAAAGTTACCTGTAGAGAAAACTATGTTATGGTACTAGAGACTTGTCCACATTGGAGAAAAGGGTCTAAAGACCTTGAAAAATAAAAACCTTGTTGGAGGGTTATTTTATTGTAATCTTGAATTTGATTTCTATGAGCACTGCATTTATGGAAAACAAAACCATGTTCAGTTTTACTCGATTTCTCATAAATATTGTGGTGTATTGGATCTTATTCATTCTGATGTGTTTGGTCTTGTATATTTTCCTTCAATTAGTAAATCCACATAGTATGTTTCATTTATTAATGATTATAGTAGGACATGGGTATACTTTATAAAGAGTAAATCCGAAGTTTTCAGTCGATTTAAAGAATTTAAAGCAATGGTTGAGTTGCATCTTACAGGAAATAAAATAAAATGTTTGAGGACTAATAATGGTGATGAATTATTCTCTAATGATTTTGATATATTATGTAAATATTGTGGTATTCATAGACAAAAGACAATTTTGTATTCTCCACATCAGAATGGAGTTACAAAAATGAATGAATGAGACAATGATGGAGAAGGCTAGAAGTATGTTGAGTGGTGTTGGCCTAGAACAAAGGTTTTGGGTTGAAGCTGTTGTCACATCCTGTTACCTGATTAATAGGTCTCCTACATCAACTCTTGTTGATGAGAAACCTATAGAGGCATGGTCAGCATAGCCTTGATTGAGGCATCTTAGAGTTTTGGTTCGCGAGAGGCGCATATGCATATTACTTAAAAGGAGAAACAAACAAAGTTAGGAAACAGGTTGTGAAATGTATCGCTGGTAAATCACAGGTTATGGTGTGAAAATAATACAGAAGCTTTGGGATCATGTTGCACAAAAGGTAATATATAGTAAATGTGTGACTTTTAGAGAAACTAATCCCTCTTTTGTTACATTGTAGCCAAAATAAAGTAAACAGGAAGATGTGATTCGATTTCCTTCTACATATGAGAAAGTTGAATCAAGGCCCATGGATAGACAAGTTGAGGGAGAGATCATATAGCTCTGAATCTTCATAAGAGGAGGAAGAACCTTCAACTCAGCTTGTTCAAAGGTCTACAAGGCATAGAAAACCACCTAAAAGGTATTCACCTGATGACTGGAGATGTATCTTTGCTTTGAATACTAACATAGATGGATGAATCTAGATTGGTAGAGAAGAGGCATTAGGTATGAGAATAATGCGAGAATCACGGAAGATTGCTATGGATGAAGAAATGCCAGCTTTGAAAAAGAATGATACATGGAATCTTGTACCATTTCCTCAAGTATGAAAATCTATTGGTTACAAATGGGTGTTTAAGAAAAATATTGGTTCAGATGGAGGTATTGAGAAGTACAAAGCAAGATTGGTTGCAAAAGGTTACTCTCAAGTTGAGGTTGATGATTATGGTGAGATATTTTCTCATGTTGTAAAATGACATCCATTAGATTTTTGCTTTCTATTTCTACTTATTATTTAGAGGTTGAGAAAATGGATGTGAAAACTTTTTTCCTTCATGGTGACTTGGAGGGGGATATTTATATGACTTACAACAGAGCATTTTGTATTGTGAAAGGTAAGTAAGAATTGGTTTGCAAATTGAATGAATCTTTTGTATGGATTAAGAAACAGAGTCTAGGATGTGGTACCAAAAATTTGATACATATGTGTTGAGTTTGGGATTTGATCATTCTAAAAGATCATTATGTTTATTATAAAATTGATGGTGATTGTTTCATGTTTATTGCATTATATGTTGATGATATGTTATTTATTGGTAGAGTGAAAGGTATGATTTCATAATTGAAATCTCAACTTTTTGAGCTAAATTTGAAATGAAAGACCTTGGCATAGCTAGACACATTCTTGGGATGGAAATTAAAAGAGATAGAGTGAACAAAAAACTATGGCTTGGGAAAATTAAGTATGTCAATTCAATTTTACAGAGGTTCGATATGCAGGATTATAGACCATTATGTGTTCCTATTTTAGTTGGAACAAAGTTATCTATTTCAGATTGTCCAACATCTCCATCAGAGATGGAAGACATGAGCAAAGTGCCTTACTAGAGTGCAGTTGGAAGCTTGATGTATGTTATGGTTTGTACAAGACCAAACATTTCCCAAGCAGTAGGAGTTCTTTCCAGACATATGTCTAATCTTGGTAGAGTTCATTGGGATGCAATTAAAAGAGTCTTCAAATATTTGTGTGGTACCTCATATTATTCCTTGTGTTATCATAGTAATATGACTAAAGATGATATTTCACTTGATATTCATGGTTATGTGGATTCAACTTGGGCAGGTGATGTTGATAGTAGATGTTCACCAGTGCTTATGTGTTTACTTTATTTGGTGGTGCAATTAGTTGGAAGAGTAAATGACAGACTATGGTTGTTTTGTCCACAACTGAAGATGAGCATATGGAAACTACTCATGCTTGCAAAGAATCCATTTGGCTGAAGAGACTATGTTAAGATATTGGAATAAAATAAGGTGTTGTGACAATTATTACAATAGTTAGAGTGTAATATGTCTAGCCAAGAACCTAACATTTCATGCCAGGACCAAGCACACAAATGTACAACATCATTTTGTTAGAGATATGGTCAAATATGGAAGGGTGAAGCTGGTTAAGGTAGAGACTTTGATGAATGTTGTTGATTCTTTAACTAAGCCTATCAGCACAAAGAAGTTTAGATGGTGTTCAAACTCAATGGGCCTTTCAATCCCTAGTAATTAAAAGATGATGTTTATACACCCTCTCATTGTATTTGTGAAGTGTTCAACGAGTGGGATATTTATTTAGAAAATATGTCCCAACCTTGAAATTACATAAGTTACTATTGATACATAAGGTATTGTTCATATGATGACGACCGAGGGGGGGGGGGTACGAGGGGGTGTTCGATGGGGTGGGCAACGACCCTGAAAGGAAAAAATTATTTATATTTTATTATTGTAAATCTGGATTGTTCATCATTAGGTCTTACATTTAACGATCGATATTTTATTAGCTTGACTTGCACTAAAAGGAAACCCTATTTTATGAGGGAATTGTATTATGACTATGTATTATGATGTATTTTGAGAGTTTGATGGTGGTTGTGTTGTCTCTGGATCTCTGGTTGGTGATACTCCCGTGAAAATCTTGCTCTGCAAGTATATTATAATCTTTGTGATTTCTAAATAATATATTGGGTGGCTTTTGGAGTGTGGGGTTTTTCTCCCAAAAGGGTTTTCCCCACATAAATCACTATGTTGTGGTATGCATGATATTTATGTTTATTTTTGTTTGTTTTTGTAACTATTAAAGATTTGTAAAAGTTTTGCATTATCCTCCTCTCAAGATTAGTGTAGGAAGTTGGTCTTCTACCTTAGCTTCCTTACACGAAAACACCAACATCTTGAATTATGTGACCCAGTCCCAAGAATTTTACCAAAATCGTGCTTTCTCCTTGTTTCTAATATCCCATGTTAAATGATCAACCACCAAGCTTCTACATTCCACTATAAATTTCTAAATCACCGACCCCTTAGGTGGGCTCTTGGATTGTAAATATCCTTTCTTGATTTGTAGAGTCCAAATTTTTATTTTGAAGAACTCTCACCGATTTCTAGTTCGCGTTATTGTACATACTCCACACCAGTTTAACTCCTAAATATTGATTTGTAATCGACCACTACCTTAACCCCGCACCCCCTACCTCTTTTGGCTTACAAATTCTATCCCATGCCGACAATAAAATTCTATTTTTCTCATTGAAAATTTCCTCATCCATTTAACTACTTGATCAAACAGTTTTTGGGGTAGTTTCATACATGCCATAGCATAGATTAGGATTGCCAAAATTATTGATCTAAGCATCATTATTCTACCAGCCACCGACAACCACTTACCTTTCCAAGATTCTAATTTTCTTGAACATTTATTCATTAAATTCTCCCAGAATTGCACTCTGTTCACCCCTAGAAACAATGATGTTTCCAAATATCTCCCTAGGAGGTTGCCAATTTTTATATTAATTATTCTTTGCTAGTTCTTGTTGCTCACTAATATCTGTGTTGAAGAAGAAAACCTCAGACTTTCTCCAATTGATCTTTTGCCCTAAGGCTTGGCAATATCTATCTATTAGAACCTTGATGGTCCTTTCCTCTCTCTTGTTAGCAACCTCAAAGAGCATCATGTCATCTGCAAACTAAGTATGTGTGAGGGGGTCCATATTGGGGGAAACCTTAATTCCTCTCCACTTCCCCCACAATCTTTCCATTGTGATACTTCTTCCCAAAGTCTCTGCCATGATGATGAAGAGAAAGGGGGAGGGGGAGATTGTGTCCCCTATCTTAAACCCCTTGTAGATTTCAAGAAATCAAACAGGGAGTCGTTTACTAGCATTGAAAATCTAGGGCTCTCAATGCAACTCATCACCCAATCCACCCAAGCTTTGTAAAATCCAAACTTCCCCATCATCGGTACCAAGGACTCTTTATCAACCCGATCATATGCCTTCCATATGTCCAACTTGATTATCATTCTATCTAATTTTTTCCTTACACACTATATGGATACCTTCACGAGCTATCACTATCCCTTCCACAATAGCTCTAGCCAAAGTGAAGCCTCTTTTCTCTTTCAAGATAATTAGAGGTAGCACTTTTTTGAGCCCATTTTCCATTAATGAGCTTAATTAATGGCTAGTTTTCCTTTATTGGTTTATGTTTTTATCATTTCATCTTCCAAGTTTCACAGACATTCCTAAGACTTCATACATCTTTTATGTACCTTTCATGCACTTTAAAGTAGACTTAAGTATGTGGAAATACAAATATGATATGTTGACATTTGTATGTGTGAATGCATGAATGTTCATGAAATTTAGTATGATTCTATGCTTAAATTATGACTGTTAATGATGTGTATGCCTTGGGAATGAAACTAACATCTTACAGCTAGAAGGACTGTAATCCACAACAACTAGATTTCTAATCCATAATATAAGGACTACAGATGGTTGCAGGGGAGAGGTCAGAACAACTAAAGCACAAAGTTTCCAGAAGAGAACAAAGTTGATCATTTAAACATCAACCATGACTCACCGCAACATTCCTTGTCCACCAAATAAGACTACTTGGAGGAGAAGAATTATGTTCTGAGCGAGACTAACTCATGACATGACAGTCTTCAGTCACACATCTTTGTCATGACAGCTAACTGTTAGGCACAAAGTTCTAATTTAGTTTCTCTTCTTCTGCTTCATAATTATGGTTTTCTATTTCAAGACTAAGTCCTCTCTCTATCTTTGAGGGACAGTGGACAAATACTTTATGAAAATGTTTTCATTCCTAGAGGAATAAGACTCCTCCTAGACCCTATATAGTGGGATCTATTGTTGAGGAGAAAATCTAGTTGTCAATTGCTAGTAATTGTTGATCATTGTTTTCTAGTTGATTAGTTGTTTTTCTATTACTAGTTGTAAAAATAAATATGCATTGTTGAATAAGAAATATTTAGCAGATTCTTGTTAGATTGTATGTAAGAGTTCATAGTTTTTATGGAATAAAAGGAGTTAGTTCAATATCATGATTTGTTGATTATGTAGTGAGTGTTTGGCATCTTATGTGGAAGCGACAACTCAAGTAAGGGACATTTGAGGTACTACTAATCCACTCTATTTCCTATTATTAGATTAATTAACACATTGTTGAATTTAGTTAAGGTAGTTTCCAGTTATATGCATGTGGAATTTATGAATGAGATTCTATAGTTTGGATTGAATTTTGTAGCTTCATGTTTGTTACATCCTCTAGAGAAATTAGTTACAGTTTAGTTTTAGCAGTTAATAATTATAGTCTTGAGCGATAGGTACTTGTAGCATAAGGTATCAACTTATATTTATTTTCCCTGTTTTACAAATGAGCATCTCATTTTATTTTCCAACTTTTATAGTTTTTGGTACATGTGTAATCACCTATACTCCATTGATATAGGACATGTTTAGAATATTTGAATGCATATATTAACCAGCACTGTCTAAAGTTTACAAAGTCCCCAGTTGATAATTAAATGAAGCTTCTTGTGAAAGATGAACTGTTCAGTTAGGAATCCACCCTCTAAATTGTATGTCTACCTAGTAGCACTAAGTTAATTAGACATTAGAAAGTCCCTACAACCATCACCTTTGATATACTTTATATGTTGTTTCTTTGCAATGAGGACTATAAAAGTATTATTCATCTCTCCCGATACCAGTTTCTTCTTCCTTGACTATTCCACCATACAAACTAGGTCTCCCTTTGTTGTATCCCAACAAGACTAGAAAAACCTTGTAGGGAAACCGTCTGGGACAAGGGCCTTATTTTCCCCTAGTTGGAAGACTACCCTTTTAACTTCTTTTGTGACTGATTGCATTAGTGATGCATTCAATTTTTCATTCAGTAACTTAGGGATGCTAGCAAGAATCACATTCATATGTTGATTCATTGAGAAATCTTCTTTAGATAGTAACTATTGAAAGTAATAAACAACCATTTCTCCCATATCATTTTGATCTTGAATAATCCCTCTATCTACTCCTTTTAGCTCAAAGATCCTATTGAAACTTCCCTTTACTTTTGTTGACATATGAAAAAACTTGGTATTCTTATCCCCTTCTTTCAACCTACACCCCCTTGATTTTTGCCTCCAAAATATTTCTTCCCTTGCCAATATTTTGTCATATTGAGCACATATTTCTTTCTCTTGTGTATAGGTTTCAACATCTATTCCATTCACAACCACTACTTCATTAAAGACTTCTATTTCTTTTTCCAACCTAAATTTTTCCTCAAAGATGTTTTTAAATTGTTCTTTCTATATTCCAAACCTTTAACTATGATTTTAGGAAACATAAATTTTTATGGAGTTGGTACTGTCTTGTTCCCCCAAAATTTGGACATGTTCACCATTCTTCTATCTTACCTTTCAACTCTCCATCTCTCAACCACATATTTTCAAACTTAAAGGGATTTTGCTCTAGAGCATTATCCCCCTTAAATCTGAGTGCCATTGGGAGGTGATCTGATCTTGCGAGGGGTAAAATAATTGCTTCATGTCACCCAGGAGTGTCCTCCCATTCTCTTGCTAGAAAGAATCTATCCAAATTTTGAGCGATGCTAGTAAAGCCTATCCTTCTATTAGTCCAAGTAAATGTCCCATTTTTAGGATCAATCTCGCACAACTAACAAGTATTTACAAAATTCTGAAAGTCTTTTTTTGATTGAGTAGCCTTGGCTAACCTACATCTTTTTCTATATCATTTTTAGTAGCATTGAAATCACCAACCAAATTTTCCAGAACATGCCTCAACTGATTGCAGACCTCATGCCTATTAAGACTCCTTGTTGGACCATAAATGTTTAGGAGGAATACATTGTACCTAAACTAGTTTGAATTGGATTTAACCAATTATCAATTTTTATTGCCCATAATTTCCTCTATTTTAACCCTATAAGGGTTCCACAACACACCTAATCCTCTAGATGCAACATTTGTCGTCATAAAAACATCATGCCATTGCCTCCATTTTGCTAAAATTTCCTTGATCACCTCTTGATCTATTTTTGTCTTTTGAAGAAAGACCACTTTTGCTTTGGCTTGATCAAGCTAACGCTTGATCAAATACCTCTTGTTAGGGGCATTTAGACCCCTGACATTCTAAGTTATGAGCCTCATGGCAAATGGGGAAGGGATACTCCCTTTCCCAACCTTAGTTTCATTTGACCTTTGGCATTACCTATGATTTTTGGCATAACTCTATCTGATTTTCTACCCTTACCCCACTTTTTGCCTAACTTCACACTAGCCCTTATTTCCAAACTCTTGCTTATTGATCTATTTTACAAAATTCCCACCTCTCCTTCATCCCCATCCAACTCTTCCCCTTCTACCAAGAAATCAGACAAATCCTCCTAGTTTTCTTTTGGTGGCATATTCTCCTTATCAACCTCTATCCTTCTATAGTAAGAAACCTGCTCTACCTCCTTTAGCTACGTTATGCCTTCCAACCCAGGGTCTGACAAAGGATTGAAACTGTGATTATTATCATAACATGACCTAATTCTACTAGATCCATACAAATTTAAGCTAGATTAAGTCCGTTAAGCTATAATCCCAATGAAATTATTGAAAGCTTCAAACCAAGCAAACATTAAACAAAACATGAAGAAAACCATAAATGCATAAAGGAAACCTAGTTTAAGACTCCAAACTTCATTCTATTGGAGGAGTGGTGCTACATATGATGTGGAATGTAGTCCTTTCCCAATCCCTTGGATAAACAAGCCTTTAAATGGAATTTTATTTACAAGAGTTGATGAAATTGATGAAAACCTAAGCTAAACATGAATATAAAGCTAGATTAACATGGATATTGAATGTTAATGTTGATGGAGATGGATGAAAACTAAGCTAGGTGGAAACAATTCTCAAAGATGGTAGCCATTAATGGAAACTAAGCTAAAATAGATGCATAAACTAATTAAGATAATGCTACAATGCTTAAAATGCTCAAGATGATTGCTCTAAATTTCACTATAGTAACTTTGTTCTAAAAAGTGGATCCCTAATTGATAGAAGTGAGGTCTGTTTATAGTTAAAATTGTCAAACCAATGGTTAGGATTG
>VDFB02386126.1:294406-368301 GCA_007258455.2 Sequoia sempervirens | reverse complement strand
TGGAATTTCAGCAGGAGAAATTGAGGGAAAAATTTCCGGAGAAGAATATTGCCGGAGCTCTGCCAGTAAGAGGCAAGCAGTTTTTGTATTCCTTAATTTGCTGAAGTTTAATATAATTCCTCATCTGCAGTAGTGGTTTTCCCTTCGGGGTTTTTCCACGGACAATTTGTCCAAAAATATTGTGTTCTTTATTGTGAATGTTTTCTCCTCTATTCCTGTGAGTTTTTATTGGTGAAGTTGCAGTTGTGTTATTTTTTGATATTTGCTGAGAATTAATTTTTCAGAGTCAAATAATCTATGTATTAGATAGGAGATTAATAATCAGTAACTGCAATAGAATTTTCACAATGTATGCTTGATGTTTTATAAATTGTGTAGGTTCACGTTTTAGCCCCAACGGTGGTTATTTGGAGACAACATAGTTTAGGCAAATATGTTGTGTGACGAAGTTGTGAGATGCGTTTTGTGATATTTGTAAAATTGGGATTCAAGTCAATGTTGATTCAAGGTCCATGTGTTGTGAACAAATTAGTAATGTGTATGTTCTCATTATGTGTTTATTTCGTCTCATAATTTTCATTTTCATTTATTTGGTTCTCATTGTTTGTCAAGAAGTACTTGTGATTTACCTATATGCTTAAGTGAAAGAAAAATATTTAATTTACGTCGAAGGCGTATCCAATTTAAAAGAGAGCAACCTAGCTTTTAAAATCAATGATTCACCTCTCTCTACACGCCCTGGCCAACGATTGAAAGTCTTCCCGTCGTCGATCATCTTCTGGTGATAAAATACAGACATCTCACGAATCCATTTACGTTGGTAAATGCTTTTGATTAATATTGACCTTCAAGAAGTCGCAAGAAAGTAAACTTAACTCTCCTGAAAAGACAGAAAGTACGCCGACATCACAGAGAAAGTAAATAAATTGGCTCACGCGTCAGGATTTATTTAAATGACGCTGACCAAAACCAATCTTCCTACAACGGTTGCTTCAATCTATTCACATCATATCAGGGTTTAAGGGCGTACTAGATTCTTCAGCTCGAGACAAAATATTAGGCGCGAGTCCTATTACTGCGAAGGGGAGGAGAAACCCGATTGCGAAGCTTTTGCTTGTGCTTGTTATGTTAGAGGAGTTCCAGAGAAAAGAGTAGGAAGAGTGGGATAAAACCTATAAGGGCATCGAATGTTGGAGAAGAGATGCAAGACGATCAAAACAATCCTGACCGTTCTTATCATCAATCTCCTTTTTTTTTATCTCGGGTTCAAATTTGCATCAAGGAAAACTCTCGCAGACCTTGTGCACGATAGTTTGTTCACATTCCTCATGCAAATAAAGCAGCCTTGCGGCGAGCCCCTTGATGCTTCTGTAGCGGCTGGCCCAATCCAAAATGAAAGGCTTTTCTTGGAATTATAACGTCTTGCTGAGGGACCGGTTAATCATATAGTCGTAGATGACGAGCATGTCACCATTTTTCATGCACCAGTCGCGCAGCTGCATGAGATTCCGGTGCCAGAGCCGCCCCAAGTTGTGTAACTCATGTGCAAACCACAACCAGAGAGTCGGGCACGTCTTCATCCCCAATTGCTTCACCAACACATGCAGGTTCGAATCCCGTAGGACACCATGGTATGTCGTGCTGAAGTCCATCTCCACAACCATGCTCTCGTCGGAGAAATTCTCTGTTGCCGCTAGAACTTCCCAAAGATCGAATTCCCGCGGCGCATCCACCAGCTGAGCGTAGTTACGCGTATTCACACTGTTGTTCCTCTTTTCTTCATCGGCGGAGTTCAAGGATTTTGCCTTTGGGGACCCCAAGGACGATAAGTCAAAAGTTTGGAAGAACTGTTGTTATTGTTGGTGGTGTTGTAGTTGTCTGAGTTGTCAGAAGAAAGAGACGAGGAGAATGGAAAGGCCTTGAATGAGGACAATAGTGGGAGCTCTACGTCACTGCCTAGACTTGTATTATTCACGTCTTCAGCGATCGGGTAGACAAATTGTTGAGAGAAAAAAGAAGCTTGATGTAAAGAATTCGTTTCATTTGCTGCAAATCATAGCCATCCGACAGTCGCCTGTCGCTAGCTTGTAGAAGTCGATCGTTCTCGTACAAATCCCCAATCCAGTTTACCAGCACGATCTAGTTGTCCAAGTAGCTCAAATTGATAGCCCACCGAACGAAAGCCATCTCTAATGCCACAACACCAAAGATTAACACGTCTGACTTTGCCATCAACTTGTTGCGCCTCAGGCAAAAGTTACCCGATCGTGCCGCCGTTTTGAGTGCTCTCCATTAGTTTGAAGCCTCGGTTGGAGTTGTAATAATTATAGTTCTTCTCTATTTTCATGGATTCAAACTCGGTACCTCCATGTTCTAGCCAGTGAGTGAGGCCGAAGTCCCCCAACTGAGCATTGAAGGCGAAATCGAGCATCACATTGTTGGCCTTGACGTCTATGTGTATAATCTACATTTCTAGCTATTCATGTGGGTAATACAATGTCGCCACTAGGCCATAGATGATTTTGTACTTTCTCTGCCATTCCAGAACCAGGTCGTGGCACCCAAACAAAAGCCTGTCAAGGCTTGAATTTGGCATATAAACGTAGACTAGTAGCAACTCATCCTCTTCAAAACACCATCCCTCGGGAGACACCAAATTCTTGTGCCTCGGCTGACCGACAACTCCCAATACCGCCTCAACTTCTAAAATTTTCTCCAAAATTTAAACGGCAGTTTTATAAAAAGCGTGTACAAATCTGTCTTGACATGTGGAGAAACCACCAACAAGCCTTAACATTTGTATCCCGTAAAAGTGAAATTTACGGAGTTTTACACTACATAAAACTTTTGTCGTGTGCAGTGCACTAGCAGTAGGTCAGAATCATTATCCTCATAGGCTCATAAGCTCCACCTGTAACCATTGCATCATCTCGCCACACAAACAGGAAACCATCCACAATGCATAGGAATTTGGATGCTCCCTGCCAGCAAAGCCGCTTTGTTGGCACCCTTAAAAAAATTCTCCCAAAAATCCTACTCGGAGTTTTCATTAAATTATTTGGGTAGTAAGAAAAGATACCGAATTTGTTTGAAAATATAGATTCTTGTCAGTCGCTCGAGATTTTACTTCATTCATTTGAGGCCCCACAACTGCCTGATTCGATTCCCTTGAAATTTGTCCCTACATAGATTTACGTTGGCTTTATTACTTCATCCGATACACATAGGTAGTAATAGATGTAGCAACACTTCTGAAATCTTGGAAAAACTATAGGGAGATTTGGCAAAAATTTAGTAAGCTTTTCATGTTAGTAGGGTTATACAAAAATGACTAGAATTCTTGCTTTATTGCATGAATAGAACTGTGGAGTGTTTGAAAACAAAACTGATGTGGGTTTTGTCAAATCAAGCTGAGAGCACTGCGTCATGGCAGAAGGGACTTGTGGAAGCCAAATTGTATTGTAGTTGATAAGTTTCAATCATGGATTCCTCGTAGAACAGAGACACCCAATGCATCGAGGGTTTTCTAGTTGCTTGATCAAACCTATAAGTTATGCTATGAGTGACTTGCTATTTACAATATTCAATAGATGACACCATTGTCGGATATGTGGTGGGGTTTTATATGGAAGGTACATGGTAAACACAATATCTGCGGCTTTTGCAGACACCTGGAAGTATGAAGAGGAAGACAGGGAGGACATAAGGGTTTGCATATTTTGTTTCAAGCAATGGGAACAACAAATTATACCTACAAAGTGTAATGGGTTGCAATTAGTGTATCCAAGGATCAAACCTTCGCTCTCCTTTTATAGAGTGAGATAGCGAGAAATTAATTTTTGTTTAATCATTTAATATCAACAATTTAAGGATAACACATGTTTTGGGGAGTTATGCTTAGGGTAGCATGCCATTTGATTAAGGATATGATAATTCATCAGACTTCTTCAATGTACCCATTACACACTCAAGGAGGATAATAGATAGGAAGAGAAAGAGAGAGCAAGTGAGAGTAAGAGAGAAGAGAGAGTGAGATAGAGATAAGATATAGAGAGGAAAAGGGAGAATAAAGAGAAAGAAAAGAGGATATATATATCGAGAGAGGTAGAGAGAGGTAGATATAGGAAGATATATATAGAGAGAGAGATAGGAACAAAGAGAGAACTCTTTATATCTTGGTCTCTCTCTCTCTCTATCTCTATGTTTCTCATTATCTCTCTTTTCCTCTCTCTCCCCTATTTCTCTCTATATTTTTCTTCTCTTTTATCTCTCTCTCCCTCTTTTTTTTGCTACTCCTCTTTATCTCCCTCTCCCTCTCCCTCTTTATCTCCCTCTCTCCACCTCTCTCTATAAATAAATTCCTCTCCACCTCTCTATAAATAAATTCCTCTCTCTATGTTTCTCCCTTCCTGTCTCTATCTATATCTCTCTATCTCTCCCACCTCTCTCCCTCTCTCTATTACTTGTCTCTATCATCTCTTTTATCTCTCTTTCCCCCTCTATCTCTAACTTCCCATCTCTCCTTTTATCTCTATCTCCCCCTCTCCCTATCACTCCCTCTTTCTATATATCTCTACTTCTCTCTCCTCTCCCTCTCCCTCTCCCTCTCCCTCTCCCTCTCTATCTATTTATATATATCTATCTCCCTCTTTATCTCTCTCCATATCTCCCATGTTCTCTCCCTATCCCCCTATTCTCTCTCTTGCCATCTATCCCTCCCTCACTCCCTCCCTACCCCCTATTTATCTCTCTATCTCTACTACTCTCTCCCTTTCTCTTCCCATATATCTCTATTTTTATGTCTCCTTGTCCCTCTCCTCCCCCGCTCTCTATATCTCCTTATATCTATATCTCTCTATCACTCTATCTCATCATATATATCTCTATCTCTTCCTCCTCCATCTTCCTCCATGTCTCTCTATCTCTTCCTGTATATCACTCCCTTTCTATCTCCCTATCTATCTTTATCTTTGTCTCACTCTACCCCTCTATTTATTTTTCTCCCTCTCCCTCTCCCTCTCCCTCTCCCTCTCCCTCTCTCACTTTATCTTCATCTCTACCTATATCTTCCTTTCTCCCCCTTTATCTCTAGACATGCCTCTCTCTCTCTCTCTCTCTCTCTCTTCTCTAGAACTCTATATCTATATCTCTTTGTCTATCTCTATCTTGTTATCTCTCCACCTCCCTCTACCCCTATATCTCTCCCTCTCTACCTTACTCTATATATCACTTCCCCCCTCTCTCTATATATATGTATATACATGTATATCTTCAATCTCTCTCTCTCTCTCTCTCTCTCTCTCTCTCTCTCTCTCTCTCTCTCTCTCTCCATACCCCTCTCCTCCTCCATCCCCATCTCCATCTCCATCTCTATCTCTATTTCCTTAACCCCCTCTTCCCTCTACAGCTTGGTGTTTTATTGCACCGTCTGTGTTATAAATTGTGAGATCTTTATGGATCCCTATAAGTGGATGCATAGTGGCCTACCAGTTGATCTCATATGTTGTAAAAATGTATGCAATAATAGACCAAAATTTTCCCAAATTAACCTTCCACACATCTTCGGCGTACCCATTGCACACCAAGGTGTGATTGCTAGTTATCTTGGAATGGTAAATGGATTTAATGTTTGTGATATTTAATAATGTATTTTATGGGCTTCATGCCTTAGCTAAATTGATTAAATTTTATGCTTTAATTAATTTGAAAAAGAATTACCTTATTTGTAATAATTGAGAAATGGTTGTTATTTTTTTTAATCTAGGGTCTCAACCCTTTACAAAGGCTACCAAAAGGTAAGGCAAAACATGCCTAGTCTAGCTAGAAACAACACAACCAAAAGAGGTACTAAAGCAATAACAAACATGTGAAAGCTTAGACAATGCCAAGCCAAGATCATATTGGCTTGTTGCCCAACACTCAAGCATGAGATTGAGAATGATTTAGAAAGACCTTCCATATTACAACAATCCAAGAGACATTATCTTCCATATTTTTAGAAAAGGGGAAGTAGGGGGATTTTCCCATAAGAGACCCTGTTAGCATGCAAAGAGAGCCATAGAGTAGTGAGGTGAAAGGTGACCTTCCAACACAAGTAGCCAAGGCTTGATCTGAAGCTATGGGCAAGACAAGTTGAGGTTATAGGGCAAGAGGATCCCCAGTAGGGTTTGAAACACACCAAAGCCACACTAGAAGGTAAGGACTTATCATCTTGCAATGAGTCATTTGATGGAGAATCAAGAGCATAAATACTCAAGTGATCTTATTACCATTCTTCCACCAAGTAGCAATATCGTTTCAACATAAGAGAGGACAATTGGTAGCCAACTAATTGATGGAGAACCAATGATGACATCTAAAGGGGAGACCCTCATAATCAAGAGTTTGAGTCCAAGGTCTTTACTCAACCATTAAAATGACGCAGGAGCATCCAGGGCATATGAGCAATCTTGCATCAACTTGTGTTATTTCCTTTCCAATAAGGGTTGAATCGGCTTCAGCTAGCTGAGTATGGCGAGTTGCTTGAGTTCGGGCTTAAGAGTAAGCGACATCCGACGTTGATCAACAGTTTTCATCAGTGTGAAATGGCGATTCTAGAGGGACCTTGTTTCATGTCCCTTCGACATGGCGATAGCAAGATGACAGGGGGTAACCAACATTAGGCAGAGGTTCGCCATCGGGTTGATAGGTGATTTTCGACAGGACAAAGCAAGGAGTCTCTCCGATACTTCGACAAGGTGTTGTTGGTGTGTCATAACGAAGACATATTGTTTTTGGCAGGACTTAATGGCAAGTCCCTTCGAATTTTCGATGAAGCATTTCATCGATGGGACATACACATTTTGGCAGAACATCAAAGGGAGTCTCTTTGACATCTTGATAAGCATTTCATTGGAGAGAAGTGGAATCTTGGCGAGACAATTTCAAGAGTCTCTTCGACATGATGATATGGTGGGACCAGACAGTGTGGAAGGTAGGATGTCGTATGAATAGGTGGTGCAAGGCGATTGAATAAAGCATCAACTCACATCGATGTTGTGAGTTGAACGACACTAACATAAGTGGCAGGTGGCGATAGCCCGACAACTCGCTAGGATTTTGTGCTCCCATATCCTTTGCCAACGATATAGCGGGGGATGGTGTAGATTCAATGGCAAAGATCTAACGGCTTAAGGGGTGACACGTAGGCAATGGGACCACTTGGTCAAGGCTGCAAGCATTATCGGCGGGGCATTCTTATTTTAGTGGGAGTTGTTACAACGTTCTTTCGACATTCCGATGGAATGACATCGGCAAGACTTCGTCATATCAGAGTCATTTAGGAGTCCCTTCGATGGAGTGATAAGGTTGACACATTGGCTATTGGCGATGACTTTTGTGGGACCTGATAGGCGATAGGCGGACAATGACGTGTGCTAAACAAATAGGGTGGTGACACGTGTTCCAATCCATTGATTTCACATCTTCGTTGTGAATCAACGCGGTCGGCGATTGGCATCGGCCTAGCGATGGTAAGGCACAAATTTGAAGGTGGTTTTCATGGCGCGAATGCATGATGTCATTGGATGACCATGGTGGTACTAAAACAATCAACAAGCCAAGCTGACCTGAAGGAGGAGTATAAATAAAATGATAGAGATATATTAAAACAGGGGTTAGATAGAGAGATCTACAGAGAGATAGAGAACATATAGAGTGGAGGTGGTAGAATAGGGTCTGAGATATGAGATCATAGAGCTGAGTTTGAAGGTTGATCTACATGTTTGACTGATGCCTTTGTAATCAAACAACCCATGTAATTCTATAATTTGCTTTTCCTGGAATAACAAAGTCTCTTGTTTTCTTCCTGCATATTGGTTGTTCTATCTGTGTTATTGCTGAGTTTGAGATGGTAAGGGGAGTACCCTTCATCATAAAACCACATCTTTGAAAAGAGGCTTGGAGATGCCAATATCCACTAGAGTGCAAGCAAAAGTAGAGTGCCCCATGTAAGAAGTGGCTTCGCCAACCTTCAGGAAGTGGTTAATGGAGTTGTCTATGGTTTCATAACATGAAACCTCCCAAATTTGGATGGGGGAGGTTTTAAAGTTAACACATTAGATGCACATTTAATTTCTTAGTAAGGGTTAAATGAAGTTGACCAAGGCTTAACGGAGAGAGAGTGCTCTCCCCAAGCCCAAAACTTATCCAGCACTAAATTTTTGTTCTTTGAAGAGGAAAATGAGGCAATACAGAAAACCTTTAACACAAAGGAAGAACTCAATCTTACCTATCACAAGTGGTTATCGAGAATTTAACACCTAGTTGTGAAGGTCAAAAAGGGAAGGCCAAAGGTTGTAAAATCTACACACTAGACCCCTATGTTGGCAGAAGTCCTTATTTTCCACCACATATTGACCACAAATCATCACTGAGGATGATTTGGTACAAGGATTAGGATGAGTTTTTCCTCTGAATGGACAAACAACACCATTACAAACCACATGGGAAAATCTCTGACCATTAGCAATAGTAGCAAGCATTGTAAGGGGGTGAAACCAAAACCCACGACACAAGCAATAGAAAGCAAGCTGACCCTAGGTAGAAACATAGGCATATCGACACTTGAGACATCGCCAAGGTCAATAGACAAGGGATCTTGCATTGGAGGAAGAGGATCACCATGCGTTAGAAGGGGACAAACACCACCTGACAACATGCCATGGTTGACCATTGATCAAGCAGGAGCTGGCATTTTGTCTCGTTCAAGATAGAGGGCGAGAGTGCCATTTTGGTAATGTTTGTTATGTTAGTATAGCTTGCTAAGGTTGATATCTAATTTGGAAGCTATCTTGAGTGAGAAATGTCTAAATTAGAAATATCTTTTGGAAATAACCAATTGTAAGATAATTAGTTATTGGGAAATGAAAAGAGAAGGTAAAAAATTTTTAATGTTTCAAAATGTAGCAAAGGGGATGTGGGACATTTTTCATTTGGTCTTCTCTCTTGGTCAAAAATTCTCTCCCTTGCTTGGTTTTAAAATGGAATTGGATTGTTTGGAGGATTGCTATGTACTTGTGAAAAAAGGAAGATTTGAGAAGCTTACCTATTGCATGTGGAGGGAAAATAATTTCTTCAAACCCTTGTGTGTGAACATTGTCTTGCAATATCAAGATATTCTTCATTTTATACTTTGAATTATGTTATTTCTTGTGTTTGAAACCATGCTTATATTAGGTAGATAGCTATTGGTAATTTGTACTTAGGTTTTAGTTGAAATATCAATATAGAATTAGATTTAATTCATGTAATTTTAGTTTATGCTATTTCATTTTTAGAAAGTTCAATTCATAGTTATGTAGGCAAAATTTCTTTAAATTTCTCTGTGATACAAAAAGTGTAGTATTTTGCACATTATGAATATAAGGGTATCTTTAGATTTGAGAAATTTAGAGATCTTGTTTTTGAAGATTTTTCATGATACTTTTAATAGTAAAATGTGTAGTGATTTTGATTGGAGCATGAATTTACAAAATTTGAAATATATGAATTGTATGTTATTTCTATTTAGTGGCACAAAGAGTCGTGTTTCTTTTGATCTTCATGACCTTTTGGTATACAAGGATCATGAATTTAACCTCATTTTTCATATTTGATTTTTTTGGGCGAAGGTTGACTTTTGAACCTAGTGTTCAATAATGCTAGGAGTAGACTCAAATTATGCCATACTTATGGAGTTGGGATGTCCCGATAGAAAGTGCCCATGGTAATATAATGCGATAAAATGAATTTGGGGATCGAAACATTTTAAATGAACTATATCAAAATCATGAGAATCTTGCTTATGTTGAAGGACAATGAGGATGAATCATGTAGTGCTAGTGCTATAGTAATGACATAAAAGTTGATGTAGAATTGTGTAATATAGTTCTAATGCCATCACTTGTGTGGGAGGCCTATATGGAATCGTGCAAGATATTGATGACATTTTATGTGGGATGCTTAGTAGTGCCTTTCATATTTTGGTTGGGTCATCAGCAACAAATGTGTCTTTGAGATTCTTACTTGAGTGTGATGCTATGCTAGCTCATTGTTTGATTTTGGTGGTGTTTTTTATATTCTCTTATGTGTCATTGGTTGGAGGCCATAGCCCTTGAGTTTGCAATGTGTATGTGCTTTGTGTGTGTGACACCATGTTTTGTATCATTCCTTGTAATTATATTGTGTATGATTGCTCAAAAGGTCATCTCTTAGTTTGAAGTGGGATGGGGGGTTCCACATGATTAGATAATGCTATTTCATTATTAGGGCTAGTTAGATTCTTGGATATGCTTGGATAGCATATTGAGTCCACTATTGGTTGTGGTATGGTTGACCTTTGTACCATATATTAAGAAATGTGTAATAAGGTTTTTCGTCGCTTATTGGCTCAATTTGTTTTGAAGCCATAATTGAATTTGTAACCCTTGGCAAACCATTGAACTTTGGGATGAAGGCATCATTTGCATTCTTTCAACTTATCGTTTTATGTTATATGTATATATCAAGTTTTAAAATAGATTCTCTTGATTATGCTCATTTGAGTATTTTCTATAGTTGTAGTTTACTTTCCATGCGTTGATGATATTATTATGTTGTTAGATTGATATGCTTATGTTAAGAGGCATGAGTTTATGTTTGACCTTATTCTTGGGAGCTAACCCATTTTGGGGGTTTCTATTTGGCCAATATAGAGCCCATAGGTGCTCAAGTTTCTGGTCTAAGTCATTGTTGCACTATACAAATTGAAAATGTAGCTTGATATTTTCAAACTTGAGTTTTATGTAGGATAATAATTGAAAGTTGGAGTACACAATTTGAACTGCAAGGGGCCTAGAGCTTGAAATTCTTTGAGCATTTTGCATGGTGTAGAATGTAATTTGGACTCTAAAATCCAAATTTCATGGTAATTGGAGTTTGACTTGGGAATGATTTTTTGCATGGTTTTAGATGCTTCGTGGACTCCATCCTCTTAGATGCATGATGCTTTTCATACATTTCACAAAACATCAAAATTCTAGGACTTTAAAGAAAATAAGCTTCATGAATATTTGCCAAACAAAACAAAAATCCAAAACAATTTTTTTTTGTGAAATGTAAATCAAACCTTGATGTTCAATACACACAATGTAGATTGAACTTTCAAGCCCAAGTGATTGATTGGCAAGGCTCAAAAAGTATGCATGTTGTAGTTTGTAAATAAGGATATGAAGCTAAAGATGTAGGTTGCCAATGCTCGATGTTGGGGAAGCGATTGGAAATTGTAGTTTGCAACTCAAACTCCAAAGTCCAAGGTGTTGCAAACCATGTGCACTTTAAACCTCAAAGTTTGAGCCATGTAAATTAGATTTGTAGTTTAAATTTCTTGTAAATTGGATGTTGAGGCTCAAGCTAGTGCAAAATTGTCCCTTTTGTCTAAATATGAAGATGTCAAGGGAGTGGCTTGATAGGCAAGTTGTAGGGATTCATAAGTTGGCTTTGGAACTCCAACTTTATTCTAGTTCTTATTGTTTTAGTTAATCCCGATGTTTTAGCCCATGTGGTTTAAGTTTCATGTTTGTGTCATCGTGCACTAGGCATTGGTTTGTGTGTCATGGGTCATTGTAGAGTTTTGTGGCACTTTGTGTATGAAGGAGTGCAATGTGGATTGCTTTATGCCACTTTTATATCATGAAATATTTGTTTGTTATGTTTCCTACCATTAATGTATTAAGCAAAAGGGTGTTGCAACATTGTGAGTTTTGGATTGTGTGTGTGTGTGCATGTATGCACACTACCATTAATGTTTTGAGCAAAAGGGTGTTGCAACATTTGAGTTGTAGAGAGTGTGTGTTCACATGCATTACCATTAATGTCTTGAGCAAAAGGGTGTTGCAACATTGGGAGTTCTAGTGTGTGTGTATGTCTTACATGCTTGATAGTTTCTTACTTTGGATTAACATGTTTATACTAAATCATGCATATTGCTTGTGAAAGGAAAATGCCTCCAAATGCTACCACTATAATACCCCCAATTTAAATAATTTGCAAGTATGAGAGAAATTATCAACAATGAGCAAATTGGTTACAATTTCAATTGCACCAAATTGTTTAAAATTAACAAAGGTAGATATGCAATTGTTGTATGATTAGATATTGCTAGAAATATCATGAATTACATTAGTTTTTCTGTCATACACAACATATTACAACAAGTAAAGTTGCAACAAATGAATTGGATAAGCCCAGAATTGAAAGCCAAAATATGCACCAAAATAATGCCAAACTTCACACCACACACCACATTGAAAACTCTATGATTCTGAAACAACATACACACATAGGAAATAATTTATTTGTAGATATATTTGCTGCTATGAACAGAAAACAATCTCAAATTCGAAATGCACTCCAATCCAAGCAAACCCTCAGTTTTCCAATTTGCATCAAACTGTGAGATAGGGTATAACAAAAATTGCTCCAATAAACCTTCAATACTTAGCAACTCAATATAAATTTCCATTAGAGGGTTTTACAAGAATTTTGGCATTATAACGATCCACAAATGGAACTTTTGACAGTCCACAGATCTGCCATTATACAATGCAAATAACCTCCAACATTGGAGCTCTCATACACCACCAAACTCACTTGATTTTGCAAGGAAAAACACCAAATTTTGAATACAAGAATAGAGCTAAAATATATATATATATATATATATATATATGCTAAGGGATTGTTTTCTATAACAAAATCAATCCATAAATATGTTGCTAGAGTAGCAACAAGTCATATCACAAACCATGAATCAAAACTCAGTAAAAACCTCAAATTGATGCAACCTGCAAATAAAGAAAGTAACAAACTAGAATTCAGAGAGTTTCCTTATTTTGCAGAAATTATGGCACCCATGAAGTTTTTATGCCTAGAGCACACAAGAGGAACAAATACATTCATTATTTTTGCACTTATTGAGCTCGAATTGAGCATCTTATAAACATGAAATAAGAAGGAATGCAAAGTTCGATTGATAGGGAGCTTACCTAGGTTTTTCTGTTGATTTATCACATAGAAAATGCATTCAAATCCACAAGAATATCTTTCATGGAAGCCTCATACAAACCCCATGTCAACGGGGACGACCTCAGAATGATGGAAACTTGGCAAAAGCTTCAAAAGATCTACAGGTGAAAGGTTCAAGTCGACTCCATCAAGTCTTCTTTGGGCTCGAAGATAAACCCTAACATGGTGGCATGGAAAACCAACAGAGGAAAGAGAATGAAATGCAAATAATGTGAAAAGAAAGGAGGCCGCATGTTTTGTTCTAGGGTTCTCTTTTACCCTAATGTCTTGGCCGACTCATATTCTTGATTTTTTCATTTTATTTTAAGTATTTTTATGATTTTTGAGAAAATCAAGTGCATTTGAAATTCAAAGCCAAGTCATGAGTCAAACTCAAGTCTTTCTCCCTTCTCTCTTTTTTGTAACTGAAAAAACTGCAAAAAATATTGTAAGACCTTATTAAAGTAATGTTTTATAAATTGCTTTAATAAGTGTCTATTAAAATGCAAAAAATAAGGCAAGTGAAAAATGTGTAGAGGCAATTTCAATTGGCTTGCCTTTTTGCATGAATTCCCTTTGTGCAAAATAGAAAAAAATTGAGTGAACTAAACCTTCTAATTCTGATTTTTAGTCAGTTTTGCGTGATTTTTGAGTCCTTTTGGGTCGATCTACTTAGGAGGGAAAGTTTCCATCTTTTCTCTCATTTTTGAGTCAGTTTGGACCCTATTTTTGAGGTTTTTTCCCTTTGCTCAAAAATGACATTGGAGTTTCTATTTTGATGAGCAGTTCGCTGAGATTTTTCCCATTCACTCATGGTGACATATTGGAGAAAAACTTAGTTTTTTCTCAATAGTAGGAGTAGTTGGAGTTCAAATTATTGCTTCTTCCTCTCTTGTTCATTTGTAGAGATTTTTGTAAGCATTTTGTAACTCATATTTTCATGATATTATGATATAGTAGCTCCTTTCAGATCAATAAAGACAATAGTGTTCTCCTTTTTCATGTTTTGTCTCATTTTTGCAGTGTATGATTTGATGTCTAATTGTGATTCTAAGTGTTGAATCCTTTTGCATGTCTCATTATTGCAAGTGTGTGTAGAGGTTTCATGTAATACAGGTTGTATGTTGTGTTTAGTTTTAAGCCTTCATACAAATCACTTTTGTGTTGCACGTTTCACATGAGATTGTGAAAATAATTGTTTTGAGAGCTGATTGTGAGTTGGGTTAGTGAATAAGTTCAAAGTTTCGGTCCATCACCCTTTAGGTTTTAGGATTTTCATTTCAGTCATCCTTCTATCCCTTTCCTCAGAAAAAAGTTTGTAGTTTTAGGCGATCTTCCAGGGTAACCAACCCTCTTTGGAGATTCATTCTCACCATAAGTCACCCACAGCTTGAGAATGTTTCCATGTTACACAGGATAGTTGAGTCTAACTTAACTAGGGTGCAATCCTAATTGATAACAAGAAGCAAGTTCATTTTTATTTTCCTTTATTTTGCTTAGATGAGGGACTAGCTCTTGTGAATTTGATAATTTCATGTTGTACAATTATGTGGTTAGAGTTAAAATCCATACATCACTTGAATTTTCATATGTACTTTTCAAAATACCCCATACTTTGACTCCACTTATCTCATTGCGAACTTCTACGAATACTTCTTCTAAAAGTGTAAGCTTGATCAATGTTTTTGTCTTTTTATCTCTTTTATCCCAATATTCTTGATCTTATCAAGTGCTTGCTAGTCTTTGTTCACTACTATTAACAATTTCATAGCAATTTTGAAGCACTAGAAAAATATCCATACAAGACACCCAATCATAATAATTTTTTCCATTTAATTTAATTGGAGGTAAAGGAATAGGTCAATGGAATCCATTATGTGAAATTCTCTCTTTTTGAGATGAGAATTAAATTAATAATGAAAATCTCTCACCAATTTTTTACTGATTTGGTTCTTTTCTTTGTTGCAATATTGCTTGCTTCCTTTGCCACAAAAATCACGTTGTTCAAACTCAAAGCACAACCTGCATAGTTCATAGCCAACACTACAAAACCCACATATTACAATCTAAGATTTAAAAGGGCTCTGATACCATATTGAACAAAAGAAAATATTTCAAATAGCATGAATGAGAATGAAGCAAATAAAAACACTTGAATATATTATATGTTCTCAAATATCGTATTACATAACAACTTATTAATTTCTTGTTGGTGCACTTGATAGTAGAGTTGTTGTATTTATAGTCATACAATTCTCTAGAAGATCCTAGAATGGCTAACTCCATGTCCCCATTTGGCTATTTAAATATGTTTTTCTGCTTAAATTTAAGTAGTTGGAGTGTTCCCATGCATAAATTTTACTATGGGAAAAAGGGTAATTTGGAATATTTCCCTATTTTAATGGAGCATCTATTGTTTAGGAATTGAAAATAAGCTGTGAAAAAAGAGGGGGCTGGAAATAAGCAGGCATATTGCCAAAAATCCATGTGGTTCCACAATTTTTCCCCTTTTTTTTCATTTTTTTAGTGCACAAATCATTATTAATACTGTAAATACAAATTTAAGATGAGTGCTTAAATAAGCAAAACAAATCATTATTCATGGGACTACCAACTCCATAAATAATTACGCCAAAGGCATTACCTATTTGAAAGAAGCCCGATTGATTTTTGATACAGAGGATTCAGATTGACGGAAAAATCTTGCAAGATGAGTAAAAGGTTTGGGGCCGTTAATATTTTTTGTCAATTTTAATTTTTGTTGTTTTTATCCACAACCGTTTTCCTGTTCCCGAGCAAATTACCATGGAATCTCGCACCCTTTCTCGCTACCGTGAAATTTCTTAATAAATGAATGGTCGTAGAGACAAAAATAGTTTTAAATTTTTGATAATTTGTAAAATTACTTTCACGAGGAGTTAAATAATTTTGCACGAAAGAAATAGTAAGAAATATTTTTTCACTAAGAAGAAATATTTTTAATTTAATTTTAGTAGATGTTTGGGATTCGAGTATAGATATATTTTGGGTTAGTACAATATTATTATGGTGATTTATAATTAATTATTATTTAGATATTTTAAATATATATATTTTTTAAAAATATATTTTTGATGATAATATTAATTAGATATTTTAAATATATTTATTTAAAAGATATTTGCAGCTTTATATATATTTTTATTTAATATGAATTAGATTTATAAATTGATGTATTTAAGATTAAAAAATATAAAATTATGTTTTATTCATGAAGAGTTACTTTATTTAAAATATATTTGCAGGGTTTATATATATTTTTATTTAATATGAATTAGATTTATAAATTGATGTATTTAAGATGAAAAAATATAAAATTATGTTTTATTAATTTTAATGAAATTATTTTATTTGATACATATTTAAAATTTCCGGTGTATGTTATTATAGAACTATTTTATTTACCTTTGAAGAGTATTAATATCTCTCTTTAAAAAAAAAAGAAATTAAAGAGAAATGAAATTTGATTATGTAATGGTTTGTATTTTATTGAAAAAAATAAAATTATATTAAATTTATAAAATTTCTTGATATTTAATTAAAAATATAATAATTTATATTAACAAATTACCAACTTAAATATATTTCTTTAAAAAAAAAATTAGAGAGAAATGAAATTTGGTCATGTAATAGTTTGTATTTATTGAAATATTTAAATTTACAATCAATTTATATTTTTTAATATTTAATTAAAAATATAATAATTTATAGTAACAAGTTAATTATCAACATAAATATCTATATTCAAGAGTGTGTTGGAAATTTGAATTGGCTCTCCCACTCTCTGCTGGAACGACTATCCCGCTCTCTTCTGAAACCCTCTTGCATTTTGCGGATGGTTCATTGTCTTTTGCTGGTGTGTCGTTGTCTTCTGTTGGGTCAGTTTTGGCCGTTGTTGGGTCGTGTACTGTTAGCTTGCAAGTGTTTGTAGATGGTTCACTGCATGCTGTTGGGCCGCCACTGTCTTTAGCTGTGGGTCTCTCTCTTGACGGTTCACAACCTTTGCTAGGTGGGTTTGTTGCTTCTGATTTTCCTCCTTTAGGGTTTGGGTTGCTACACGTGGATGTCCCTCTTTCATGCCCTGCTTCTTAGTCCTTTGCTAAGGTGGTTGGTTCTAGTGGTAAAATTCCTTCTTCTTCTCTTCCCTCTTTTAAGGGTAAACCCTTACATTGCTCTTCTTCTGCCCCTACTGTTATTTGTGGGCAGGAGGTGTTGGATAAAGAAGATTATTTCTCTCATTCTGCTCTTATTTGTAGATTTAATGGTTTTTGGCCCTCCCTTCCAAATTTGCACAAATGGGTTTTGGAGTCTTGGAGGCCTATTATTGAGGATAGGATTGAACTCTATCCTTCGGCTAGGGCTTTTTTTGTGGTTGCTTTTCAATCTCAGGAGGATAGGGCTCAAGTGTTGGAAGGGGGTGTTTGGTTGTGGGGAAAGCACTCGCTTTCTCTCTGGCCTTGGTTCCCTTCTTTCAACCCTTTTTCTGAATCTATTAGTGTTGTTCCTACTTGGGTAAGACTTCCTAATTTGCCTCTTTAGTTTTGGACTCCTTACTTTGAGTTTATGGGAAATGCTATCGGTAGGTTTGTTATGGTTGATTCGTCTTCTCTTATCTATGATTATCCTACTTTCACCTGCATTCTTGTGGACATTGATACCTTAAAGGATTTACCTAGGGAGGTCATTTTGATGGTGGGGACTAGACCATGGTCTCAGATTCTTGATTATAAAGGTCTTCCTTTTCGTCGTAGGTGATACTTTTCTACCTGGGTCATTTGGCTACAAACTGTCAGAAATCTCGTCGTAGTTATGCTACTTGGTGGAAAGATGTTGTTCATGAGCATCTTACTATGGGTGAATCTTATGTTTTGGATGATGATTCTAGGGAAGATTTTGGGGATGATGTCTTGGCCCCTAAAGTCTTTTGTTGATGGTTCTTAGTTACCATATGTTGTTACTCTTGTCGCTCCTAGGTATTTTGTAGTTGTTGTTGGGGCTTTTGGTTCCGTAGGTGTTATTGGTTCTTTTGCAGCTACTAGTTCGTTTGTAGTTGCTACTAAAGTGGTTTGTTTGTCTATAGTTGCTGTTGTGGCTAGTGAGGTTGTTGTTGTTGCTGTTGATGATTTTGCTATTATTGTTGTGACTGCTAGTTTATTTGCAACTCTTGCTGTTGCTGTTGGTTGTGGAAGTGACACTCTTGGTTCTCTTCCTTCTTTTCCTTTGTTGGCTTGTCCTCTGGCTTCCCCTTGCTCTAATCCTTTGGAGGATGATCTTTCTTGGATGGTTGTGCAAAGAAGCAAGAGAGGTCTTTCTAAGCATAATCATTCCTCTCAGTCCCTTGTAAAGTTTGTTCGTGATGGTTGGAAGGCTGCAAGTGTGGTTTAGCTCTGCTTTTCCCATTGTTGCTTGTTGTTGTTTGGCTGCTATTCTTCTTTGTTTATCTTTGGAGCAGCTATTTGTATCTTTTGCAGTTTTTGGGTTTTTGGGTGCTGCTAATTGTCTAGTGTTGAGCAGTATTTTGTACCTAAAGTTGTAAAGGGTTTCGGGTCCCTTCAAAACCTGTTTTTCCCTTATAATCAATCTTTCTTTAAAAAGAAATAGATTAAAAATATAATAATTTATAGTAGCAAGTTAATTACCAACATAAATATCTTTCTTTATAAAAAAAATAGATTAAAAATATAATAATTTATAGTAACAAGTTAATTATCAACATAAATATAACTAGCAATCACACTTTAGTGCGCAATGGGTACACCGAAGATGTGTGGAAGGTAAATTGGGGAAAATTTTGATCTATTTTTTTGCATACATTTGTGCAATATGCATGAGGTCAATTGGTAGTCCATTTACAAAATGATGTTGTTTGTGCAACAAAGGTCTCAAATTTCAATGGAAAAGTGACAACTTCAAATCAATTATGCATCCACTTACAAGGATCTACACAACTAAAACAAAACCTCTAAATCAGGAAGATAATCAAGCTCCATTACCAATAGGTCATGTTATGCTTCAAATAAGGAGAGAGGGAGAGAGAGGGAGAGGTAGGCATGGAAAGAGGGAGATATATAGGGGAAGAGCAAGAGAGAGACAAGGGGGTAAGGAGATAGAGATGGAAATGAAAATGGAAATGGAGATGGAGATGGAGGAGAGAGATATGGAGAGGAGAGGAAGATAAATAGAGAGAGGATAGAGGGATAGATAGAGATGGAAGACATAAATATATAAAGATGGAGAGAAAGGGAGAGAGGGAGAGAATGAGAGAGGGAGAGATAGAAAGACGAAGATATAGGGAGTGATGTATAAGAGGTCAAGATGGAAATATATAGGGGTAGAGAGACATGGAGAGATAATAAGATAGAGATAGAGGGAGTGATGAAAGAAGAAATATGGAGAGATAGAGATAGAGAGGTAAAGAGATAGATATAGATATAGAGTTAGAGATACGCTTTCGAACGAATGTGATTTTTAATTAATAAAGATGATATGTTTTCGAACGAATGTAAAAAAGAAAGAAAAGATAGAAAAATATTCCTTTATGGACTTGAATAGTTTCAAATTAATTGTTGAAATAGAACCTATCATTTTTTGAGAGCATTATTAGATTCTCCTTGTTTTCAAAAAAAATAAAATAGCTTCTTTTTGGAGTTTTTTGTGTTTTTTTTTAGATTTTTGGGATTTCGAAATTATTATGGGCCACCTTTTTGGTATATATGGATCCTTTTGATTGATTTGGAAAAAGGCTCTTTAGTTCTCGATAAACAAACTTGTTCTGCAAGAAATTTTGGGAAGATTTGTGGTGGGTGGAAGTGAGGCGTGATCTCGGTGCCAGATCTCCAACTTGCCAAGCTTCGAAAATTAGGTTCCATCATTTCTAAGTTTTTAATTCTGCGATGAAAATGAATGTGTTGAATTGTATATCGTTGGTTCTTGATTGGAATTCAATTTTCTTGTGTTCCGGAATGCCCTGTGAGTTTTGTTTATCATGTCAATAAGCATGGATGTGTGTCTCCTATATCCTCTATACCACAATCGTATTGTCAGCATAAGAGTTACCCTTAGCATTTGATATAACTCTCCATGAAATCGATTTGTGATTTCCCTTGCATGATGTTGTTGTTTGACGTCTCTTCATTATTGTTGGTTATCTGATGCAACTATCCCATTAATGGGGTGCGAGTCGATCTTTCTGATTGCTTTATTTAGCATCATCGATATTCTCCACAAGAGTTTCGTATCTGTTCAAAAATGATTGAAAACAAAACTTTGTGAGCAGTAATAATTGAAGCCACCTTCTTGAATCGATATTTGCTTGATCTATGGCTTGTGTTGTAGGCATACATTTCTCCCTTCAGCTGTGCACGCCTAATGATCAATTGAATATGTAATGCAATAAAGGTTACTAATGTGTGAGGCATGTGCAATCCTCATCCACTAAACCACTTGACTGCATACGCCTAGAACACAAGCAAAGCTTACAATGTTAGTATGTGATTTCGAGTGCACCATTGATTCAAAGATTTTGAGAGCTTCCTTGCGCAATCCATTTTGTGCATAGTCTTTATGCTTGGTAACTCGATTTATGCACATAGTGCTTTCTCCCTTGCATTCCTCATTGGTGATGGCGTCTTCATACCCTGGGTCTACGATTTTAATCGATGGATTTGTTCCCTTTGAATATTGTGTGTTTCAATCTTCTCATTCTTTTTCCTTGCAAAATCTGCATGGTGTTGTCGCCGCTGCCATTCTTTAGTTATCTTCTGAAACTAGACAAAACAATTTCTCTTGCAACAATCGTGGAGATGAGTCTGGTTGCATCCTTGTAATAAGATCATACCCGAAGAATATTAGCAACCCCAATAGTTGTGTGAGGGAAATTGATAGTTTTTTCCTGTGGTGGAAAATAAATGATCTTATGTTCTTCTCTTCATAGCATTGAGTAAATGTCTTGTAGCTGGAAATTCCCTGTTGCTTTTCTTTATGCTTAGTCTGTTGCATTTGCTAGAAAGATTCTTAAGCCTTTTTAGTAAATCAAAATTTATGTAGTGCATTAGGTGCGGCTTGAGTCTTATCTAATGCTGAATGTAAACATTAATTTCTTCTTGGGTGTCGGATTAAAGTGATTTTTCCATTGTATTTTGTCTTCATGGAACTTTGAATTGAGTCTTAATTTGGCAATCATGTCTTATGCTTGTGTTTGGTTCTATGCATGGTGTTTTTGTATCTTCAATTCAATGAATATCTTGGATTGCAAAGCATAAATGAGATTATTGTGTAGATCTAAAAGTCAAAGTATGTAGCTTAGATCAAGAAAAGTCAAGTGTATGCAACAATAATTTGATAATAAGTTAGTACTCACAAAGCACATAATGAGTTTATTCAGTTTTTAAGGATTTCAAGATCTGAAACATACATAATCTTGTGTAACGTACTCACAAGTTCCATTGATGAATGTCACATGCAACTTAAAATATAGAAGCTTTCATCTCTTTACATATTTCCGTACCATTAGAGTCATCTTCACAAGATGTATATGGATGGATATATAATATATTTATATATATTCTCCTATATGTTAGATGTTGTTGATGTCATAGGCATTCCATGTTTTCGTTATTAAATGTGGTTTGATTCATTTCGAATTTTTTTTGGGAGCCTTAACTTATGATATGTGAAAGAGTTTTAGATATGTATATTATTGTTTTGTAGATAAATGTTTGGGCTGTATACATTTATATGTCTACTTAGGTTTGGAGTTAGAAAAGAATGATTTAGTCTTGTAGATATGTGAGTACGTAGTTAGTGAGTTGAAAATGATTAGAAATAAAAAGGAAATTATTTAGAAGGAAAATTGGAGTAATCGATATCTTTATTTGATTTTATTTTGTAGTTTAATAAACTTAAATAAATGAAACATAGTATTTGAATAGACTTCATTCTTAAATGTTTCATAGTAGGATTGTTAATAAGTGTTGACTTATGTTGCAACATTAATTGTAATGTGTTGTCTATTTGAAGATTAGTATTAAACGTAGGTTTTGAGCCAAGGGTTAAGTTATCGATGTTAGTAGTTTAGAAATCATATTTATTGTATTAGTGGTTATGAGGGATTTATTCCAATGAGTAATTACAAGGATCTACTTATATAGTGTTTTCTTTACAATCTCTTAATCTAACATTTATTATGGGTGAATAATTTGATTACATGGGTTATTGTTGAATTGCTTTATGTATGAGTTGGATTTGAGTAATTAAGTAACTCTTTCACATGATTGGATGTAGTGTTGTATTGAATGTTATCTCATGTAATGTGTTGTTCGTAGAGTGGGAGTGAACTTTGTCATTGTGCTAGTGGGAGAGATGACCTTTATTTATAAAAGTTGTTCTTGATTGCATGAGTTGATTTATCTTGCTTGACCTTGAGTGATGGAAATTTGTATTTGATATGTCTTATGTTTAATTTAGGTTGAACTTTTGTACAGTTTGAAAGTATGACTTGAATTGGCATAATGAGTTATTTTGGTTCTTGGGTAGATATTTATGTACCTCCAGGGGCTGGGGGAAATGGTGTGTGTGTGCACGTTTGTTGTTGCACCTTTTTGTCTATCTTTTTACCTCATGAATATTTGTGTGGGTGGTACCTCCTAGTTTATGGGTTTTGATGCTTG
Organism: Sequoia sempervirens; assembly: GCA_007258455.2. Lineage (NCBI taxonomy): Eukaryota > Viridiplantae > Streptophyta > Pinopsida > Cupressales > Cupressaceae > Sequoia > Sequoia sempervirens. The sequence continues at coordinate 345,532 of VDFB02386126.1, read as the reverse complement.
GATAGTCACAAGATGGTCATGCCTCGTGTGTTATGTTTTATAAAGAATGTATTTATGTCTTGAGGATTGAGGTACACCCATTGGTTGTCTTTGATTTTAGGGTAACCGTAGGGGAGAGTGGCTCTTCTTGGGGCCAGTGTACAAGTGGTCACCCTTGAAAGAGTTTCCTTAAATAAGTGATAACCTAATTAATGTATCTAGTGGGTTGGGTTAGTTAACACATAACAAGATAAAAACATGCACCTCACCCCTGGCGTTAGCGCTCTCAAAGGCTAAGGACGGGTGGGAAGACCTGGTTGGTAAGGGCACTACCTTATCTCTACGAAAGGTTTAAGTGGCTCCGCATGAGTCACCCTGATAGGGAGGTTGGATGAAACAATCACAGTTTCATGCTCTAAGTCTTGTTGGAAGACTTCTATGGTGTCTCTCTCCATCACGTCAACCTATAGGACCTTTCTTTACTTAGGATCCCCTGGTTTTTCCTTGCCAACCCCAACTACCAACATAAATCTTCCTACCAAATCCACTTTGGTACAAACTCGCAACTCTACACTTAGCCCTTAATCCACCCTAAAGGCTACAAAACCTCCAAATTTTGAATTTAACTTTGCAGGGGTGTGGAGGTGCTTCTCACATCATCAATCCATCCCATTAAAGGTATTAGGGGTCCACCTAACTCCATCTGTAGGTCGCTTTCATCAAACCCTCTTTTAGGCCTAAAAAGGCTACAAGACCTAGGAGCCCAATTAGGCCTCCTTCTCTGAGAAAATAGGTTTGTTCTCAAATCTTTCCAAAGAACATCCCAATCTTTTCTTGGGATTCCTGGTTCATTTTCCCACCTCTCAAAGATTTTTGAGGTCTTAAGTCTCAACTGTCCGTACAACACCCTAACTTGATAATGGGTAGAATTAGGTCTTTTTAGCCTTTCTTGGCTTCTTTCCAAACTGTTTAATGTTTCTCACATCAATTGATTTGATGGAGCTTCCTTCTTCATACTATATCCAGGTAAGACACTTACCTACCCTATCCACCCTGTGATTTTTCAGGAAATAGACACCCCTGCAGATCAAGTGCTCTGCACTTTCTGTCTTCCCTAGCCAGACTCTTCTGGGCTCGCCTAGGGCAAGACTTTCACATCAACTACCATGCTCTCCAAGACCCTAAAATCTACAATATGTACAACCATGGAATCTAGTCATTGTTCCCAAAGGGCCGTAAAATTTGTACGGTGGGAAAGTGAACTAACACTCCATTTTCTCACAACTGCCTGGTTTAGACCAGCAATAGTATGGAAACCAAATTATTTACAAACTAAGCTTAAAACTACACAAAGGAGCTATCTAATGCTACACAAAGCTTGAAGAAACACTACTCTACATCCTACACAGATTTTAGTGCTATGATCAATCCATCAAGCAACACTATAATGCAAAAATCGGAAAATTCTCACAAAAACACAGTTGTTTCTTCTTGAATTCAAAACTTCAACAATTTCAAATGCTTCCAACCCTACTCCAATGCTAATACCTTCCATAAATATGGCCTCCAATTCAGTTATCACTCTCTTGGGCTCTTCTTGGCCGTATGAAACTCTAATTGAGCATTATTTCACATATTTTGCAAGAATTCCTAAACATCCAAGACCTTATTTTGAGTTAGAACCATAAGACACCTACCCTATTATCAACATGACCTTCATCTGACCAAAACCCAACCAAAAATTCCATTAAGGCTTACATTCAAAAATGAACAAGAAAAGATGATAAGTTGGCATAAAACAAATTGCCAAAACATGACCTTCTAGCTAAACTGTGATAACCAATGGGTGCTCCTGCACCACACCCTATGGGGTGACACCTTGAGATAGGATGTCTGGATAACCATAGATGGAGGCGGCTCCTAATGATAGGTAGTCTGGCGAATCCATGTAAGGCCATGTGATGACACTCTCCCACTATTCCCTTCATTTTCCTTGTTCATGTTGCCTTTGGAGTTGTTTATTATCGTTGTTGTTTATTGATGTGGATGAAAGGTGCCCTTGTATATTTATTGTTGGTTGATTTTGCAATCTCATTTGGAGAGCTTTGGATTCTATTGTTGTTGGCACCTCTTATGGTTATTTAGTGTTGATCTATAATATTGACAATTGGTTCTTGTTGGGATTTTCATTACTCTTGTTGTGATTATGTGTTGGCAATGTTATGGGTTATTATCTTGTGATTTGTAATCATTTTTATGGAGTCTTGTTTACCATTGTTTCGTTTAACTTCTTGGGTGAGGATCTTTCTTGTTTACTCCTAGCACGGGGGTGGTCGGGTGGAACGTGCTATGTACCCATTGGGTTCCCATCCGAAGTTCGAGATGTGCAGAGCTGTACTTGTTGCAGTGACTTCTAAGTGATGTTAGAGTTCGATCCAGCTTGTAGCCTTGTATTCCTACATATCAGATGCATCTTTCCATGTTATTATACTCTTTCCTTAGATGTTGGGAAACAACATTGTATTTATGTTAACCTTGAGCAATGCATCTTCGTATTGTTAATGTATGATCCATGTTCGGGCTGTTTGATTATTGGGGTATGTCTATCTCTCATGTAATGTAAGATGTTGATATGAAAAGTGATGCAACTATGTAACCCCAAGGAACTTTTTTTATATGTTGTGCATATATTGTTACATTTCTTGTGATGCATGTTGTTGCATATTAGTTCCTTTTAAAAAAAGAATTGTGCCATAAATGATTGTATGTTAGTTTCCTTTGGGGTTGCATGGCGGGGCATTACATAGAAAGATGAAGATATAGGGAGTGATGTATAAGAGGTCAAGATGGAAATATATAGGGGCAGAGAGACATGGAGAGATAATAAGATAGAGATAGAGGGAGTGATGAAAGAAGAAATATGGAGAGATAGAGATAGAGAGGTAAAGAGATAGATATAGATATAGAGGTAGAGATAGGGAGAGAGAAACAAGGAGTGTGTGTGTATGCATAAGAGAGAGAGAGAGTGGGCAATAGTTATGTATAAATATAATGAGAGGGAGGGAGAGGAAGGAGAAAAATAGAGAAGATAGGAGAGAGAAGTATAAAGATATAGAAAGGAGTGATAGAGAGAGAGGGGGGAGAGGGAGAGATAGAGATAGAAAGAGGGAGATATGGATAGAAAGGAGAGATGGAGAGATACAACTTGGGAAAGATAGAGGGGGTGAGATATAGACAGTCAAAGACAAAAGAGAGAGAGGTAGAGAGGGATATAGAGAGAGTAGGAGAGATGGAGGGAGAGATTGAGTGAATAAGTGAGAGAGATAGAGATAATGAGATATAAAGAGTGAGGAAGAGGGAGAGATGGGAAGATAGAGATAGAGGGAGGGAGAGTGAGAGATAAAGGAGGTGATAGAGATAAGTAATAGAGATAGAGAGAGAGAGAGTGATAGAGGGGGGAGGCAAATATAGGAAGGGAAAAATAGAGAGTTTGTGAGAGAGAGAGTGAGAAATATATAGAGATAAATATAGGGAGGGAGAAATAGGGAGTGTGTGTGTGAGTGAGAGAGATATTGAGATAGAGATAGAGAGGGATATATAGGGAGAGAGAGAGAGAGAGGTGTAAGGAGATAGAGATAGGGGGAGAGATAGAAATGAAGATAGAGATGGAGATGGAGATGGATATGGAGAGAGAGGGAGAGAGAAATAGAGATATAAAGAGGGGGAGACAAAGAGAGGGAGATCTATGGAGGGATAGAAAGATATAGGAAGTTATATATAGAGGTAGAGAGAGGGAGATATATATAGAGAGTGAGAGAGGTACAAATGTGGAGATATATAAAGAGAGATATAGGAAGAGAAAGAGATATATATTTATATCTCTATCCCCCTCTCTATCTCTATGTTTCTCATTATCTCTTGATCTATCTCTTCCTCTCTCTACCCTATTTCAATATATATTTGTCTTCCCTTCTTTCTACCTCTATCTATGTTTCTCTATTTTCCTCTCTTTGTCTCTTTCCCTCTCCCAACTATCTCTCTCTCCCTTACTCTCTTTTGCTATCCCCATTTATCTCCCCCTCTCCCCCCTTTCCCTCTTTATCTCTCTACCTCTCTCTATATATTTTTTGTTTCCTTCTATTTCTCATTTCTCTATCTCTCTATCTCCCTCTCTATGTGACTATATCTATCTATGTCTCTCCTCTTCTTCATTTTCCTCTTGCTCTCTCTCTCTCTCTCTCTCTCTCTCTATTCCTCTATATATCTACCTCTATCTCTAAATCTCCTTGTCTCCCTCTCTATCTCTATCTTTTTTCTCTCTTCTCGCATTTTGTAACTCCCTCTCTCTCTCTCTATCCCTCCATTTCTATCTATGTTTCTCTCTATCTAACTCTCTTTATCTCTCTCTGTCTATCTGCATCTCTCCTCCTTTATCTCATTTGCTTCCCCTCTCTTTCTCTTCTTTTCTTTCTATTTTTTCTCTATTTACCTCTATATCTTATCTCCATCTCCCTCTCCCTTCTCTCTTTATCCCTCTATCTATTTTCCTCCTTAAGTGTGCAATGGGTACACTAAAGAGGTTATAAAGGTGAATTATCATATCCTTAATCAAATGATAGGCTACCCTAAGCATAAATCCCTAGGGACATGTGCTATCCTTGGATTGTTGGCATGAAATGACTAATCAAAAGTTATCTTCTCTCCCTCTCCCACACACTTTATAACTTTTAATTTAGATTTTAAGTTTGAAATTTATTTTATTATATAAATAAAAATAAAAAATTTGAAATAGAATTATTATGCAATAATTAAACTTTAATAAGAAAAATAATTATAAATTAAATTAATTATAATTTAATTGTTATTTGTAATTTTATAAAAAGACATAAATAATAAAGATAAATTTCAAACTTAAATATAAATAAAAAATTAAAAAAGAATAAACTAAATGCAAAGTCAAAATATATCAAAATTCAAATATTAATAAACATAATAATTTTAAAAATTAATAATAAAAAATAAAAAATATAAGTTAATGATTAAATTAAAAAAAAATACCAAAATTTTAATTTATTAGAATTGAAATATTAATAAAATATGTATCTAAAAAAGATAATTAATTTATTACAAACAATATTAACATTAATTGAAAGATAGGGCGTGACCCTTTGGTGAAGTGGTGGGGCTTCTTGCCTGTAAGGTCAACAGCTAAGGTTCAAACCCCACAGGATCTTTCCCTACCGCATAAAAAAATGAGACTGATTTTCCTTGGTGTTAAGGGGAGACCCTTTGGTGAAATGGTGGGTCTTCTTGCATGTAGAGCCAACAACCAAAGCCTCATACCCTTAATATCAAAAATTTTAGTAACAACCTATTGTAACATCCCGCTACGTAACCTCGAAGGGTAAGAGCCAAAAGAGGACAAGACAAATTTTTTTTGATAAAATAAAAAACAACTTACACAAAAAACAATTTACAATACAATATATCGACAACTTACATGGCCAAGCATGGCCGAACACAACCCAAAGGAGAGGACTAATCCACCCTCCAGAGAAAATATAAAAAGGGGCAAACATAATAGCTCCAAAAATTTTGCTCTGAAACCCCCTACTCCAGAACTTCCTGCTCTGGAACCTTCCTACTCCAGAACTTTCTGCTCTGGAACCTTCTGCTCTGGAACTTTCTGCTTTGGAACCTTCTGCTCCGGAACTTCCTGCATCAGTGCTCCGGAACTTCTTGCGCCGGTGCTCTGGAATTACACAGAACACATATAGAAAGCTTCGATGCGCCAAGACCTTTGCAGATTACAACAAGAAGGAAAATACACAGCCCAAGCCCTTGCAAAACCTTCCCAGACACGTAAAAAAACTCACAACACAAGAGAAGGATAACAAAGGATACTAAATTCATTTTAAAACCCAAACGAGATTCCTATATTCATTCAACCATTATACATCAATTAGAAATGACAAGACAACAATAACCATGTGCTCGACACCCACATCGAGTCACCAAATCTAAACTAATCAGGCATACCACTATTCTCATTATTATTTGATTACAACATCCTTCATGAGGAAGGTCCCATAACAATATTACAATTACAAGCTTAGGAATCAAGGTCCTAGAATTATACGTTTATAACCTTTACACTAATAAGAAAGCATTAAGAGAAGGAGACATGAGAGAATGAAAGGAGGACAAACTCGAAGTAGATCCACCACGTCGAGATCTCTAGTCCCTAATGGTGGTTTGCAACGCCACCCAACCATGTGGTACCTGCAGGTCCACCCCATCGTGCTCATGGAGATAGTCACACGACCCAGACACTCGAGCAAGATTCAAGCACAAGGTATAGGCTTACACACACGCCAATCACAATGAATACACTTCATTCAAGATAAGGCTAGGCATCCCAGTTAGGGCAACTAACATATATGTCAAAGCAACTCAATTCACACAAGGGAGAAGAGTAGAAATCATGCAACTACATAAATAATTTAATGCATCAACACAAAGTAAGAGAACATTCTAACACATGGAATGCGCGGTATACAAGCTACTCACACATGGTAATCACATGCCATACACGTCACTCATAAGAGGAATCAATGAAATACAAGCCATTAAAAATAATATGGCAATCACTCATAAGAGGAATTAAATGAGATACAATCCATTCTACAAGATATGAACATAGTGTTCAAGCCCAACACCAAAAGAGGAAGGGACATACATCTTCCGGGTGTTACTCAAAATAGGATCTAGATGCTAGAGTGCAAGCATATGGAGAGTCATAACATGTGCCCAAAGAAATGGCATCAAATAAACTTGGCATCCTTTCATACAACAAGAATTCACAGCTACACAAGTCCCACGCTCCACAAACAGGCATGTCTTCCCAACCATCCTTAGCCTATAAGAGCACTAAAGGCATGTAGGGGTATCCAATAAACTATAAACGACTTCCATGACTCACTCTAGTACCTAGTCCTAGGGTTCATCCCATTCCATACAAAAAAGGAAATATAGCCAAAACAATAGTGCAACCCACAATGGAATTCACATCCAAAAAACACAAGGCATTCACACTTCTTATGACACTATTCACATTTTTACACTAAAATAGCAAGTCGGAAATTTAAACAAGCAAACGGATCCGAAATGATCTCATTCAAAGAATTCATATACATTTTCTATCATTCCCTATTATAATATGCAATAATATTCTCAAAATTCCACTTTTAAACAAAGTCCAAATTTTTCACACATAACCAGGTTCCTCCATTGATGAAGCTTGAAAAAACTTGAAATTTCAAAGTTCAAAAATCAAAATTGTAAGAATACCATTTTGGTCTAAATATTCCCAACAACACACTTTTAATATAAAAGCAACCATTTGTTTTAAACCAAACACAATTTTCACAAAAAACTAGGTTTCACCATTGATGCAGCTTAAAAAAACTTGAAATTTTAAAATCCAAAAATCAAAAATATAAGAATACCTTTTTTATCTAAATGTGCCCAACAACACTCTTTTATCATAAAAACAACAATCTGTGCCTCCAATTAAAAATTTGGCATGATAACCCCATATTTGGAAAAATTCTCAAAATTTTCACAATATCAATTATTCTCTATCAATTTGATCCAAATAAAATTCACATAATGATTCTAACATACTACCAATGTATTTAGAATTATTTAAACTCTTTAAAATCAAGTAAATAGGAAGAAATGATCAAATACCTCAATTCCCAAGCAAAAAAATCATGTGAGAAGAAATTTGCACACAAGTTACGAAAGCACACGAAATCACAGCCATCATTTCCTTTCTCCATTCCTATCCAAATGCAACTAATCCCACAAAATTTCATGCCTAATTACTCCCACAATGAACAAATCAAATTTTCAGCAAAAAATGGTTTTTCCCTCACATTTCTCTCCAAAAATATGCTACAACAAAATGAATTCTCTTTTTTCTTTTTAATTTTTTTTTTTCCCATTTCACTTTTTTGAAAGACCATATTAAAATTATCTTTTAATATTTACTAATTTATTTCATTTCCTTCATTTCCCAATTTATAATTTACACAATCAATTTATAACATAAATAAGCATTCAACATTAAAATCATAATTTAGGTCTTTATAAGCACAACCTAAAATTAAATAATAAAATAATGCTTATAATTTCCTAAATGAATTTAATCACACAAGTCATGCAATTACGGTCAAACAGAATACACATAAGCCCAATTATCCCTTTTAAATATTAAATTCCCCTATTTAATCATAAAATGCATTTCCTAAATTAAAATTTATAGAAAAATGCAATTTAATTCAAAAGCTCAGACACTCTTCACAGGCCGACCACATAAGGGATTAAGGTTTTCCGGAACATGACCAATCACGGTATCTGAGGTTTGCACTAATTAATCAAATACAGATCATACACAACTGGGTATGACGATAAGGGTTTAGGTCAAGGGTTGGCCAATGTGCTATCTCTTGTTAACCACCATCAGGGAAGGTACGCTCAGACCTGTGAAGCTAGGTGGAGTCGATACCTGGTACCTATAACATACACACAACGGTGTACCTATGCATATACACATATACATAGTCGAAACACATACTACATCCTGACTGTAGTTAACTGCCATATATATCAATTAATTGCATCATCATAGCTAATCACAATAACCTTTCACTTAATCAACAATATCTAACCTCATTATAATAACATTTAACATTTAAAATATCAAATCAAAATCAAAGTGCTATCTTACCAGCCTGGGTTTAGAGAGGTGTTACACCTATCATGGCATCAAGCTAGCTAGGGAGAAGGGGATTTCTAAGTTATGGGTTGAAGGGGATTCATTAAATATAATTAATTGCCTAAGGAATTGTTCCCCTCCATCTTGGTCAATTGAAATATTTATTATGGATGCCAGCTCAATGTTGCATGAATTTGATGAGGTGTATATTTCCCATGCCTTTTGTGAGGCAAATGGGGTGGTGGATTTACTGGCGAATCTTGGGGTGACATCAACTAGATCTTGGAGGTTAATGATAACCTGCCCATCAAATTAATAACATTTCTTAATAACGATTGCTCCTAATTCGTTGGAGGAGGCCGTCTCTTCAGGTGTTCCCAAAGGATTGTGTGGTAATCATGTTAAGCCCAGGTTGATTAGACACTTAGCGCTTATGATGCTCATTGGAATTTGTGGGAATACGAATTGTTTTTGCAGAAGGCTCTTGCCCATCATTTTCTACAATACCTCAATTGACAGGCCCACACGCTTTTTGGGTGCTTTTCTTCCTTTGGCCTTGGTGTTTAGTTGCATTTGTATGTTATGTGCTCTTGCTTCTGCGAATTTCTCACCTTTGAAGACGGGTGAGCATAGTTGCAAGATTGAGCCTCTTTCATGTGATGAGTTCAAAGCCAATGCCGATGTCTGGAAAATTTTACAGAAAGGTGGGCTTACCCCTTTCATGGAGAAACTTCATGGGTTTAAAATGAATGTCTCCCGGGATTTTTTCAATGCTTGGCATGGTCGGGTGTTGAGAATGTTTGGTAGGGATATCACTATCAGTGAGGAGTTCATTGTGGAAGTCATTGGGTTGTCCACTGAAGGAAGGAAATTTTACAGGGAAAAAACTATGTCGGGGGCTACCAGAATGAGTTTTCTGTAGGACAGGGAGAGGGACAAAATGGTGAGGCTCAATTGTCGGGGTTATGATCGAACCAAAATCAAGCCTATTTGGGGTGAGGTGGCCATGGAACTGATGCATTATCTTACTTTGGATGGGAGGTACTCAGCTCTGTATGTGCATCATTTTGTGATGCTTAATCACTTTCATCATTGTAAGCTTGTCTCTTTCCCTTTCTACCTTTTGCTTTCTTTGGAAGATGGGATTGCAAACTCTAGAAGGAATCCTAGGAATTTCTTCTTACACGAGGGTTTAATGTTGCTAATTGTGGAACATATAAAGACTAATTTTTTTATTGAGTCCCCTGTTCTTGTTAAATCTGATAAGCCCAAGAAGAGGGAGAAGGGGAGTGGGAAATGCCAGATTAAGGAGGTGGATGGTAGTGCTGGTACATAAATTGAGGAGGAATTTGGTGCATGGTCGGATGGATACCACACAGACTTGGATTACACTCCTTCTTTCAGGGGAAAGAAATGCTTTGCTAAAAAGGTTAAGACTTCCACTCTGTATGTAAAACACAAAATTCAAGCGACTTGCAATGAGGAGGCAGTGGAGGGAAAAGCTAGTAGGAGGAAGACCACAAAATAGGGGTCGGTGTGTTCCTTGGAAGTTGAGGATAAGTTGTAGGAGGGTATTAGGGTTAACAAGGCCTAAGAGGTGGCAGATTTGGTGAATAATGATCTAGGTGGTGGTGGTGGTGGGGGGTCCCAATTTTGGGGAAGGTGAACAGTGTGGTGGATGTGGACAAGTGTCCTACTATGTCGACGTCTAAAGACACGGGTAAGGTTAATGTTGATTCTCCTAAGGGTTTCCAAGAAGATGACCCGCCCATGAGTTCCCATCAGGGGAGGGGCTTGTATTGGGGTGCGATGGACTACACGCAGGTGTCTGGTCTAGTCAAGGAAGGGGTTGATATTTCCTTTAATTTGCTTATGTGGTTGGTTCAGGAGGTTCAGGACCTCCATAACAAGTATGACACGATTGCTCACTGCAATATTTTTGCACTCAAAAGCTTAAAGGATAAGGACTCCATCTTCAATATGGTTAAATCATTGAATTCTAGCCTTGTCCTTATGGTGGAGGACGTGGCCACTTTGAAGAAATATTATGGTCCTAGGTTGTCCACGGTGGAGAGGAACTCCCTGTTGTTGCGTAAAGACCTTAATACGGTGATTAACCTTAGCAAGGAGAAGCTTGAATCCTTGGTTGAAGGTCTGTTGTTCCTAAATGAAAAGGCTAGGGAATGGACTGGGAGATCATTGTTTAGTGAGCCAATTAACTAGGATGAGGGGGAGGATGTTGAAAAGAGTTTGCAAGTTGTGTACTTGGGCATGAGGATGAGCGTTTGCACTCAGAGCAAAACCAAGAAGAGCAAGATGGTGCCGAGACAAGATGTTGATGAGATCATGGAAATGCATGACAAGGTGATATCTAAGGATTTGGAAGCAACCATAATGTTAAAGGAACTTCTTTAAATGATGCTTGTTTTGTTCTCTTTTTGTTTGGTTTTCTGTTTCACTGGTTGTTGTTTACTGATGGGGGTGCTGATTATTGCGTAATCAACTTATTTTTTGGTGTTGTTGGGGCAGCCAATCGGCTATATCTTTGTCGTCTTTTCTCTTTTTGTACAAGGTTTCAAGGCCCCTTCAAAACCTGTTTATTGCTAATCAAAAACATTAATTGAAAGATAAACTCAATTAACAAATAAAAAGTTATTATAATATTATCAAATTAACCATAAATATAGTTAAATTATTAAATGAGTTAAAAATAAATATTAAAAATAAAAATAAACCATGTTAAAATTGTTAAGCTAGAATTTTAACTTTTACATGTAACACCAAACTTAAAAAGTTAAAAATTAATGAAACCTATTAAAAAGATAAAAAGTCAATTCATAATTTTTCATTTTTTTTAATATTAGAAAATAATTATATTTATTAAAAATATTATATATATAAAATAATTGTTAAAATAAATTTAAATTTAAATTTAAAAAGATTTGAATGTATATAATTTATTATTTATATATTATATTTATTATAAGAAATCTAAAAATCTAAGTAATTTTTTTTAAAGAAAAAAAATGCATTCTTATCCTTAAAGCTAAAAGATTGGATAAGAGTGTACTTGTTTTTCTTTAATTATATATTATATTTTTTAATATTTTAGAAAATTTGATGGTTGAGATCATTTCAATCGTCTTGCATCCTTCTCTGTAACTCTCAACCATTGATTTTAAAAAAGCAGGTCGTCCACTTCATATAAGGAACGCCTTTAGCGTAAATATAATAATTTATAGTAACAAGTTAATTATCAACATAAATATCTTAATATCTTTCTTTAAAAAAAATGGTTATGTAATCATTTGTATTTTATTGAAATTTTACACATTATACCAGTGATTGGGGGAGACTAGATCCCATGACCTCTTATCTGCAACAAGATGCTTTAGTCAATCAAGCTAGCGCTCCCCCCCACACCTCATATTTTATTGAAATATTTAAATTTATATTTTTTAGTATTTAATTAAAAATATAATCATTTATATTAACAAGTTAATTACCAACTTAAATATCTTTCTTTAAGAAAAATAGAGAGAAATAAAATTTGGTCATATAATCATTTGTATTTTATTCAAATATTTAAATTTACATTAATTTTTTAATATTAATTAAAAAAAATACTAATTTATATTAACAAGTTAATTACCAACTTTTAAATTCAAAATATTATTTTATTTAAACCAAAATTTATAAATAAATAATGTTAAGCTTTATTAAAAAAAAATCTTTAAATTTACAATAAATATATTTATTTTATTATTAAAAAATAATAATTTATAAGGTTATAAAACACTTAATATACATTATCTTATAAGCTAGGTGTAAGGGAATCGTACCCCATAAATAAAGAAAAAATAAAAAGGATAATGCATGCACTACTAATAGGGGTGCAATACAATAACTACTGCCACTCAGACCTTGGCAACCCATTCTAACATGGACACAAAGGACATTTACATTGTAATATTTTCCCCCTTCATGGATGAAGGGGAACGCATCAACCCTTGGGTAGGCAAGCAACATTCATTTCTTCACAAACTTTCTTTTTTGTTGACGATTTCAACATTATTTGGTGCTTTATCATTGTTGGAGACCTCTTCCTCTTAACTTATGTCCATTCTTGATCTATGTGTTAAAGGTATTCAAAAAGTTGTGAAGAATTTGATTTGGAATTGTCTTCACAACCTTCACCAACAACAGTCTCAACTGTCATGGGAGAAGTTGGTGTCTCCACAGAATCACCACAAGTTTTTATGGTTTCTTTCTCCAATGATGGTGAGGGGACTGCACAGGAGCCACTAACATTGACCTCATGTGAGACCCCAAGAGGGAGATCTTGCCCAATGGAAAGAGAGGGAGAATTTTGCTTTGAAATGACCTCTTGAGGAGCCTGAGGAGAAGTCAATTCATTTTGGGTTCCAAGAGAGATAACATAATGATGGGAATTTACCCCAATCCAACAGGAGGGCCTTCCCTTTGTTTCGTGATTGTTGACTTCATGAGATTGCATCTTTTGACATTGGTGGGTAAAGTGATCACTTGAAAAACATTTCAGGCATCTAAAAGCAATTTTTTCATAGTTTACTAGTTGTCTCCAACATTTGTTACCCACTTTCAGAGAGATCTTAGTAGGCAGCCCAATGGATAGATCCATTTATACACATATGTGTGCATAAGTAGAGTTCTCCTATAGTTGTCTGTTTCTATGCAATGATACTTACCCAGACCATTTCCTATGGCATACAAATAGTCTAATTCCTAGAACTATAGAGGAAGGTATGGTAATCTCACACAAAGGAATATAGATGTAAAGGTCTCAATTCAAGGATCGAATGAAGTAAACCAAGGCTTCATGCATATCAATTCTCCCTAAAACATCCAAGGACTAGCTTTCAACACCAAATCCATATCATTAGTGGAGTCAAATTCCAATCGAATGAAGTAAACCAAGGCTTCATGCATATGAATTCTCCCTAAAACATCCAAGGACTAGCTTTCAACACCAAATCCATATCATTAGTGGAGTCAAATTCCAAGATAAAAAAACCTCAAGCACAGGGGTAGATATAAATTTCCTATTCCATGTGCTCCTTCCAATTCTATGTGATCCAAGAATGTAATGAATGCTTAAGCTAGGCCATGATTTCGTCAATCTGCAGATGAGAGCATGGTTATGCAGATAGTCATCTCTATCACAAGCAAAACTATATTATATATATATATATATATCTTTGATCTCTCTCTCTCTCTCATACACACTATTTTTCTCCCTCCCTATCTTTATCTCTTTCTCTATCTCTCTATCTTTGCCTCTCTCTTTCTCTCTCCCTATCCCTCTTGATATCCATTTTTATCTTCCTCTCTCTCTCCCTATCTATATCTCCTTACCCCCCTATAGCTCTCTCCCTCTCCACCCTTTTTATATTTCCACTATATCTATCTCTCTGTCTCTCCCTCTTTATATACCTCTCTCTCCCTCTCCGCCTATCGTTCCCTTTTTGTATATCTCTCTACTTCTCCTCTATCCTCTATTTATCTCCCTCCCTCGCTATATCTCTCTCCATATCTCTCTCTTACACACATAAATACACTATTTCTCTCTCCCTATCTCTATCTCTATATCTCTCACTCTCTCTCACACACACTCCTTATTTTCACCTTCCTATCTCTATCTTTAATTCTATTACTTATCTCTATCACTTCATTATCTCTCGATCTTGCCCCCTCTATCTCTATCTTCTGATATCTCCCTCTCCCTCTCTATCTATATCTCATTATTTCTATCTCTTATTCACTCCATCAATCTCTCTCTCTCTCTCTCTCTCTCTCTCTCTCTCTCTCTCTCTCTCTCTCTCTCTCTCTCTCTCTCTCCTTATATATTCCTCTTTATATATCACAATTCCTATATATTTATATCTCTCAATCTCTCCCTCTCTATATTTTTTTGTCTCTCACCCCCTCTATCTATCCCAAGTTATATCTATCTCTCTATCTCTCCTTATCTCTCTCCCTATCTCTATCCCTCTCACTATGTCCCTCCCTCTCTCATTGTCCCCCTCTTTCTATCCCTATCTCCCTCTCTCTCCCTCTCCCTCTCCCTCTCCCTCTCCCTCTCCCTCTCCCTCTAACTCCCTCTTCCTATATCACATTATCTCTACCTCTCTATCTTATCCACTCCATCCTCCTCTCTCTATCTCCCTCTTTCTCCTCTCTCTATCTCAAGTTATATCCATGTCTCTCTACCTCTATCTCCCTATCCTTCTCTATTGAGCAACATGAGCTTGTTGGTAATTGAGCCTGATTATCTTCCAGATTTAGAGGTTTTATTTCAATCATATTTGGATCCCTTGCATTTTGAAGCTATCACTTCTCCATTCAGACATTTTTTGCACAAACAACATCATTTTCTAGAAGTCCTAACAATTAATCTCACTCCTCTCTTTATCTCTTTCTATCCATACCTTTCTCTACCTCATCTCCCTATCTCTCTATCTCTCTATCTCTTTCCCTATCCCTCTATATCTCTCTATATCAGCCCTCTATCTATATCTATGTATCCCTCCCTCTCCCTCTCCATATCTTTACATTGAGCTCTCTCTCTCTCTCTCTCTCTCTCTCTCTCTTCTCTAAGTATCTCTCCCTTTCTCCCCTCTCTTCTCTCCCTCTCCCTCTTCCTCTATATCTCTCTATCTCTCCCTCTATATCTCCTTATCTCTCTCTATCTTTATCTCTCCCTCTACCCCTCTCTATCTATCTATTTCTCTCCCTCTTCCCCTCTCCTATCTTCATCTCTACCTCTAACTTCCTCTCCCCCCTCTATCTCTAGACATGTCTTCCTCCCTCTACCTCTCTTTTTATATCAATTCCTATCTCTATCTTTATATTTCTATCTCTCCCTCTCACATTTTCTCCTTCCCTCTCCCTCCCTATATATTTATCTCTTCCATCTCTATATATCCCTCTATTTGAGCACTCTCTTTATCTCTCCCTCTCCTCTCCATATCCCCCTCCTTCTCCCTCTCCTCCATCTCCATCTCCATCTCCATCTCCATCTCCATCTCTATCTCTATCTCCTCACCCCTCTCTCTCTTGCTCTCCCCCCTCAATCTCTCTCTCTTTCTATCCCTATCTCTCCCTCTCTCTCCATATCTCCCTATTGCAAACATAACATGAGATTGTTGGTAATGGTGCCTGATTATCTTTCTGATTTAGAGGTCCTACCAATTGACCTCATGTACCACACAAATGTATACAAAAAATAGACCCAAATCTTACCTAGTTGACCTTCCACACCTCTTCGATGTACCCATTGCACACCAAGGTGTGATTGCTAGTTCCTAAATAAGTTGAGTAGTAGCTGCTAGCTAGAATAAGCTAATCAAGCACATGGGGACCTGCCCTAATAAAAGCCTCTAAAAAAATCTAGAAAAATCTAAAAGGAGATGGAAGTCTCCATATTCTGGAATATTCGACAAGATTGAATATTTTGGATAAGCATTATTGACCTGCCCTAATAAAAGCCTCTAAAAAAATCTAGAAAAATCTAAAAAGAGATGGAAGTTTCCATATTTGGAATATTTCACAAGATTGAATATTTTAGATAGACATGTTATTGACCTGCCTTATTAAAAGCCTCTTAAAAATCTAGAAAAATCTAAAAGGAGATGGAAGTTTGCGTATTTTGGATAAACATTATCGACCTGCCCTAATAAAAGCCTCTAAAAAACTCTAGAAAAATCTAAAAGGAGATGAAAGTTTTCATATTCTGGAATATTCCACAAGATTGAATATTTTGGATAAAATTATCTACCCGCCCTAATAAAAGCCTCTAAAAAAATATAGAAAAATCTAAAAGGAGATGGAAGTTTCCATATTTTGGATTATTCCACAAGATTGAATATTTTGGATAAACATTATCAACGTGCCCTAATAAAAGCCTCTAAAAAAAATATACAAAAAAATCTAAAAGAAGATGGAAGTTTCCATATTCTGAAATATTCCACATTTAATATTTTGGATAAACATTATGACCTACCTTAATAAAAGCCTCTAAAAGAAATCTAGAAAAATCTAAAAGGAGATGGAAGTTTCATATTCAAAAATATTCCACAAGATTGAATATTTTGGATAAACATTCTCTTCCACTAAATTATATATATATATATATATATTCCATAAATAAACATTATCTTTCACGAGTCCTATTTATTTGTCAACTTCTCAAGGACCATATGTCTCCTCTGAAGAAGGATCCACATCAAAATGTTTGGATTTTATTATACAATGGAAGTTTTCATATTCTGAAATGTACATTCTGATACAACATAATTTTATTATTTATGGACTGGTGCCTTCCCTAGATTCACACAAGAAGTCACTTGCTGGTAGTTGATAGTAATGGCCATTCCTTTTCCCTCTCCCTTTTCCCTTGCTCTCTTTGTTACTCTATCTGCATTAACTACAACTATGTGTGAGGAGATAAGAAAGCCACATATAGTTCACATGAGTAAGTCCATGAAGCCTCTACATTTTTCACTTCATGAGCATTGGTATGCTTCTCTCATAAATGAGGTAACTTCAAGCTCATACAATGGAAGCCTGTTGTTATATACATATGATATAGTTCTACATGGATTTGTAGCGAAGTTGAGTAGTGCAGAAGCTGCAACGTTAGAGAGCATGGAGGACTGCTTGGCCGTAATCCCATCATCTGTCAGCCAAATTCATACAACCCATTCGCCGCAATTTTTGGGCCTGGAAAGCTTGCATAACAATTTGTGGCCTTGGTCCCATTACAACAAAGATGTGATTGTGGGCTTGATTGACAACAGAATATGGCTTGAGAGAAAGAGCTTCCAAGATGAAGGCCTCAGACCTGTGCCTGCAAAATGGAAGGGCATATGCCAAATCGGGGAGATGTTCAATTCCTTTCACTGCAACAGGAAAATCATTGGAGCTCGCTATTTCTTTAGAGGCTATGAAGCAAGCTTTGGTAAACTCAACAAGGGCGAGATAAAATCGACAAGAGACACCAACGATCATGGCACACACTGTGCTTTGACTGCTACGGGATCGAAAGTGGGAGGAGTGAGTTTCAATGGCTATGCCAACGGAATGGCCAGGGGGATGGATCCTCAGGCCAGATTGGCCATGTATAAGGTCATCTGGATTAATGGAATCGATGACAGCGACATAACTGCTACCATAGAAATGGTTGTTTCAGACGACATGGATATTATTTCTATGTTGATTGGTAGAGAGGAAATGTATTGTTGCAACGATTCACAAGCCATTGGAGCCTTTAAAGCGATGGCTAGGGGTGTGTTGTTTGCTTCTTCAACCGACAACTATGGACCTGTTGGGTCTTCAGTCCAAAACACGACATCGTGGATGATCACTATAGGAGCCAACAACATGGACAAAAATTTCCCCGCACTTGTTAGACTTGGGAATCATGAGATCCACAGAGGTTCCTCTCTTTCTAAAGTTGTTCAATTAGCTCAGCGGTTGCCTCTGGTGTACGTATCTCACAACAAGAGCACCATGTGATGTCTCTCAGGTCTCCATCCCAACAAGGTAAAAGGTAAAATTGTGTTATGTGATGTTACGTATAATAATTACACTAATTCCATGGAAATTAGCGTGCCAAAAGAAGATTCAACGGTGGTGAAACAAGTTGGGGGAGCTGCAATCATCTTCGCCAATGAGATCTACTAGGGGGCACAAGAAATAATCAGTGATAATGATCTTCCCTTTATTAGCGTGAGTTTTGCAGTGGGAGAGAAAATCAAATTGTACATAAATAGTAGCAGTAATCCTATTACCACCATAAATCCAACAGGATTGACAGTGGTGGGAAAGGTAGTAACAGCTCCACTTGTGGCTTCATTTTTTGCTAGGGGCCCAAGTCTGCAATTTCCAGATATACTAAAACCAAATGTGGTTGCTCCAGGCGTCGACATATTAGCGGTGGTTAAAGAAGGATATCAATTTGACTTGGGGACATCCATGGCGTGCCCGCACGTAAGCAACCTTGCAGTGCTCATATGTTGTGTCCATCCTTCCTGGAGTCCTGCCACCATTAAATTGGCTCTCATGACTTCTGCTTACATCTGAGACAATAAAAAGCATCCCATCAAAGATGTCATAAGTGGGGAAGTTGCAGACACATTCACATTGGGTGCAGGTCATGTAAATCCAGCGGCTGCTATGGACTCAAGGCTCGTGTACGACCTGGCACCTCATGATTACATTCACTTTCTCTATTCTCTTAACTACACCACCAAACATATCGCTTTGTTGATGGACAACCACACAATCTCTTGCCCCAGATCAAGCAATTTGGAGGAAGCCCCTGAACTCAATTATCCATCTTTCTCTCTTCTCTTCAACCCCATCAACTCCACCACAATACCTCAAGTTGTCATGAGAAGAAGAATAGTAAAAAACATGGGTGCCTCTCGTTCTACCTACGAAGTGTACGTGAAGAATCCTTCTAGAATAAAAATAAGCGTTCAACTAGAGATGTTAGAATTCACAAAGAAGAACAAGGAGCTTAAGTTTCAAGTAATATTTGAGAGCGCAATCATTGCAGAAGATAGAGATCCAACGTTTGGAGAAATATCATGGAAGTGTATCCGAGGTGGAACACATGTTGTTCATAGTCAAATTGTTGTAGTTTGGCAAGGTCGGGCTTAAAGACCATACACTAAGCTTTGACCAAAGTTTAGGTAGTTCATGTGTGTCTTTTTAATTCTTAATTATTTTGTTTTTCCTTTCTCTTTGGTGAATGTCGTTAGGAAATTAAAGTTTACATTTAATAAATTAGTTAATAGTTAGTTGTTAGTTTTAGGGAGTTATTTCAGTAAAGGAATTTGTATTTAGGGAATAAAAAGCCAATGTATTGGATGTAATGGACAAAATGATTATTAATGAAATTCCTCTTTTTATTTACAATGTAAATCTTTTGCTCTTCTATTTTTTCTGCTTTACAAATGCTACAGTGGGTGCTCTCAATGGTCTGCAGTCAATCATACGGTTAGGTAATATTTGTTTTTCAATTTGTATCCTTCTACCCAAATCAAAATTAAAATCATGCAAATGAGCAAAAGAGTGGTAATATGTATGCAACAATTTCATATTTCACCATCTGTATTTAGAATAACTTCTACATATTCTTGAAGAACCCCTGCAGAGATTTAATAGAAGATATCATTGTATTGTAATAATATTTAAATAGATATCCCAGTTATGATTGTCTTTGAGATTCAAATGTTTGTATGATTATGATCCATAAATCTTTTGAATTGTAATATCTGTTTCATGTGTGCATATTTATATGTTGGATTAAGTTAACAGTTTTTACTTCTCATAGTTTATATTGGAGATAAAAATTTGGGACATTTGTGAAGTTTTGAGGTCTCATTGATAACAAAATCTTCTTCCTAATCTAAATAGAATAGTTCTTAAGAAAATGATTATCATTGAGATTTAGATCATTGCTAAATTTCCTTTCAATTAAAATCTTCCCAAAGACTATGTGGATGTTGTGAATTTCATTTTTTTGAGTTATAGGTAATATAAATAAAGAAATAGGACCTGAGAATAGAACTCCTAGATTCTGATCACTTCAACCAGGCCTTCTAGCATTATTGAGATTTAAGGTAAAATTCAATCAATTTACATATGTTGCAAAAGAAATGTCAACATTGTTGCATCTAATAAGCCTTAACCTTAACAGCTAAGATTGGTTTGTATTTGTATAAATGGTTTCAACATTGATGTTAGTTATTTAGAGTTAATATTAGATTGTATTTTTTACAAGGTTTCATCATTTGTGTTAGTTAAATTCAAAGCTAATATTGGATTGTAGTTTCTAAAGGGTTTAAACATGTGTGTTAGTTATTGAGGCTTTAACTTACTATTTAAAATTTGAGGCTTTAATTTATTATTTAAAAAATATTTTTTTTATAGTAAATTCAATGATTATTGGAAAAATCATGTAGGTCTTTCATTTGATAACTAATTTTATTTTGATCTATAAAATATTATTTCTTGAATACTGAATGTAGAAATTTTATGAATTGTTTCTATTACATTCTTTATGATTCTTTACTTTCATTTCTTTGTGTGTATGAGTATGACAATGATATAATCTTACTTTTTTTTTTTTTGTTGGTTTTAGATGGTTGTAATAGTAATGAGAACTTCTTTGATAGTCAACTACTCTACTTTGTGATATCTTATAAATTTGGTTTGTATTGTTAGCAAAACCCATGATTTAAGGACCCACTAAATTCCAATCTTGTAATTGTGCAACCCTTTGAAGAATATTTTTAAATATTTCATTGTTGATAAGACATATATCATGATATGCATTGCATATTAAATTTAACATCAAATACATCATATTTGATCCAAACAATCCAATTTTGAGAAGAAAATTTAGAATCAAACTTACAACTTGTAACTTAAGTCTAAGTTTTGCTTCAATTGAGGTTTATAAATACTAATAAATTTTTAAGCTTTTAAATAACTTAACTCTAATGGGTAAGTTGACTTAAAAATTTATTAAAATTTTTCCTTATGATGAATACTATAAATTTTTAAGCTTTTAAATAACTTAACACTAATGGGTAAGCTGACTTAAAAATTTATTACAATTTTTTCCTTATGCTTTATGAAATGTGCTAGTATTTTTCCTTCTCTCATATTAATGTGTAATAAAGAGGATTTTTAAAATTTTGGAGTTTAAAATTATAACCTTTATCCTAAGAGAATTTTATATTGTTTTAAGTTATATAATGAACCATCAATAATGACATTGTATATTGAGATTATTTGTCCATAAGAGAAACTACTAAATGTAATTTTATGGTCAACAAATTTATCTAATTGTGCATATATTCTACTTTTGTAAGAAGCTTAAAAGTGACTAGCAAAGTGTTACATGATATATCCCTTGTTAAAGATAAATTTGTAAGAAGAAATATGTAAGAGTGTAACTGATAGAGATACTCAACATACACAAAATTGTAAGAGTTGACATATAATGCTTTAATACCAAGTACTATTTAGCTATAGAGATAGCCACCCAAGATCAAGAAGATTTAATAAAATTAGAAGAGAGCCCCAACATGAGAAAATAATTTTATTCTTTATGGAAATATACACAATATAATTATTGATCCAAGATTACAAAGAGAAACCCTTGTGAATACATGCAAGGATAACACATAGAACAACATAATATTATGACACGTGTCTTAATTTTACAACTTGAGACATGAATTATTTTCCCTAAGTACTTAAGTACCTACTTTTGAAAAGGACTTAAGAGGGAAACTAGTTAAGTAATATAGATTGTTCACACCAACAACCCCCTTAAGTGAAAATTAGGGAGAATGAGAAAGCATGTAAAGATGAAAAAATGAGTCTTGACAACAAGGATAGATGAGGTACCCATGTGTAAAATTATGTATCAAAATTTGAGGAAAGGATAAGAACACGTATAAAAAATCACTCCAAAAGGGAGAAAAAATAAGATAATCTATAAAGTATGAGAAGGATAAAAATCTATATGAGGAAAAGGCCACCCCAAAAAGAGAGAAGAAGAGAGACTATGTAGTTCCACCCCTTATGTTTAATCTCCTACACCAATGGTTGGTTCTCAACAATGAATGTTGAAGATGATAAAAAATAATGAACAATATTTCTCCACTAAGAAGAAATAAAGTCAAATATGTACGCATGATAACTTCTTATTCCTAAAAGGAATATGAGAAAAGAAAGATAAATATTTATATGATGTCTTTGGAAGCTTCTTAGGTGTCCACATATTAGTGTAGATATATGCCACAACCAAATCAAGAGTCGTAGGCCTAACTGAAGAAAGTGGTAATCTAGAACCTTATGGAAATGGATGTAGAACATGATCCAAAAATGAAGGTAACTCCTCTAAATGCTACTTAATGATCTAGTAATCTAACTTACAACCATATTATATGAGCCTTACATAGGTTCAACTAGAAGAGTATCATAGAATATTACTAAAGAAATTTAGATAAAGAGATTTGATAACTATAATTGACTACTGGTTGACAAAAATTCAAAATTAACATGGTGTTTGTTTGAAAACAAAACTATCTATTGCCTTGATGGGTGAACTTTAGCCCTCTAGGTGGGAGGGAATAGTTATGTTGGGTGGGAATTGTAGTTCATTGTGTGGGAGGACATAGTTGGGGAGGGAACAAAATAAAAACATTAAATATATGCCATTAATTCATCTAAGCCATTGATTGATCAATTTTGTGGTGGATGGGTACTATGAAAAGTGTAGAGGTTGAGAAAAAATAAGAGGGTATGAATATTCCATCATTATATCCAAAGATTATAATTCAACTCCATAGGAGTTAACATTAAGAGGAGTTGAACATCCTCAATGATGTCCTTCAAATATATGAGAAGGGATTCATAGAAAAAACTTGCAATCTCTATCAAGTAATCATCACAAGTAGTTGTATATGGAAGATTATGATACTACTATACAAAATAATTGGAAGTCCCATATGAAGTAACCTTGAACTCTAAATAAGTAGGAGATAAAGGAGATATACTATTATCACATGTCTCTAGAACATCAATTAATGAAAGAGTGCAATGATTAAAATGACCATACTATATCTCTTTAAAATTATCTATATTAGATGCCAACTTAGTGTGAACATTAGCCAAAGGAACTTTACAAGAAAAATGTGAGGTCTACTCGAGATTAATGATATACCTCTCAAGCTACACCAATATTTCTACTATGTGAATTCTTAAGAACCACAAATTCTAGTGTGAACTCAATGCCCTTCCCTACCCCACCATGTGCTATTTGATAGATAGTGAAGATATTAGTTTTTGATGAAATCACACAAAGTATCTTATTGAATGATCCTTCATCTATTTCAATATACTCTTTCCCATAAACAAATATATGTATTTTAGCCATCTAGTGAGTGATGATGAACAAGTCTTGAATGAATAAAATATACTTCATGATGAACCCATATTATATGAAGCTCCAAAAGGAGCCATCCTCATGACTCAGGAGTTTCTCTAACTTTGACGAAGAAGAAGAAGAGGATTAACCCCTTGAAGGAAACTTGGTCTTCAATAAAATGTGCTTCAATATAATTTATTTCAAATAACATAGATGTTCATCATGCCCTATTTTCTTGAAATATGCACATTTGGTCTCTCCTTATATGATTTCCCTTTTTGGGGAGAGGATTCATAATTATATTGTGTTATTTATTTGTATGGATTGTTGTTTAAATTATTCTTCTTGTTTGTTTCTTTTTAGGATCTCTTGATTATTTAGTATCACTTAGGCTCACTAGCCACCAATGCCTATGATTTAGAAGACTTAATGAGACCTAGATATGAATTAATTTATTTTTTTCTTTAGTTAGAATATTTAAAATTTTATCTAATGGAATTTTACATACCTTTCCCATAGAAACCAGATGGGTGCAAAATCCTGAAATAAAAATTACATATTTTCTAGATACCAATTTTGGATAGAACATTAAAAACCAACTTTGTGTTTTTATCAATATCACATTCCTTGATTTGTGTTGTTATATCATTGAACTTAGTGACACAATCTTTGATATTGTCAAAAATATTTGAATCAAGGTTCATTGAAATTTGATAACCCTTGATTTCATCAATTTGAGCATACAAATTAGTAAGTTTTTCCCAAGCCTCACTACAGCAGAATAGGAAAATAGCGCCTAAAATAGCGTTGGATTTCAGTGTATTTCAGTTCATGAATTGGGCAATTTGGTTGGCGCTAAACTCGACACAAATAGGCATGGTCATCTCGGTGTTGACTTTGGCGCCAACTTTTATGCCGGACGTTGCGTCAGAGTTAGTGTTGTAGTTAGCGCCAGAAAATCACAGCGCCCCTGTTAGCGTCGAGAAATAGCATCAAAAATAGTGCCAAAAATAGCGCCTTTGTTAGTGCCTAAAATAGCGCCGGGAAATAGTGTCAGAAATAGCGCAAATTAGCACCCAATTTGGCTTTTGGTTTTTCTTCTATGTCTACTCCCATTTTTGCTTCTAGTTTTGCTTCCGGTTTTGCTTCTAGTTTTGCTTCTAGGTTTGCTTCCAATTTTGCTTCCGGTTTTGCTTCTAGTTTTTCTTCAGCCTCGGTTTGCCTCTAATTTTGCTTCCAATTTTGCTTCTAGGTTTTGCTTCGGTTTTGCTTCGGTTTTGCTTCCAATTTTGCTTAGATTTTGCTTCGGTTTGCTTCGATTTAGCTTCCCGATTTTGCTTGGTTTTGCTTTTGCTTCCAAGTTTTCTTCCAATTTTTCTTCTAATTTTGCTTCCAGGTTTGCTTCCGATTTTGCTTCCAGTTTTGCTTCCAATTTTTCTTCCAAGTTTGCTTCCAATTTTGCTTCCAGTTTTGCTTCCACGTTTGCTTCCGATTTTGCTTCCAATTTTGCTTCCAAGATTGCTTCTAGTTTGCTTCTAGTTTGGCTTCCATTGTTGCTTCCCTTTTTGCTTCTAAAAATGCTTTTTTTTTGCTTCCATTTATTAATTTAATATGTTTTATTTCAATTTAATTAGTTAAATATATCGTGCCTCTTAAATAACTCATATGATTATAGACTAAGTAATTTAATTATTTAACTCACATGATTAAATAACAAGATAATTATTTTTTTTGGGTCGGTAACATGAAATTTTTGTATTTCTTGTAAAGATAAAAAAAGTACATCTATTTTTCAGTGTCATTACCCACCAAAATTCCACAACAAACAACAAAAACTAGAGGCACCTTAACGTGCAGAGTAAAACATTAAATAAACCCCGTAACCCTTGTAACTATTTACCAGTAAAATCCTTACAAAAAATAGCCACCATTAAAAGTGTTCAGAGTTACACACTTTAATACAACAAAAGTGGAGGGAGAATTCAAAATCAAACACAGACAAACACAACCAGTCTTAACGAGCTCCACCCGAACCCAACGGCTTCTTCTTCTGCCACTTCCCTGACTTCTTCTTCTGGCGCTTCCTTTTTGCTTCCAATCCTTGCATCTCCACCTTTGCTTCAATGAAGAGTTTGAGTGCTTTCCATCCCAAATGCGCTTCCTCACGATAACGATATTTTTATTTTCCTTTAGGCCAATGAATAAAGGGTTTGAGCCTCGGTCTCCCATAGAGCTCCTCAATTTCATCATCTACCAGTCCTTCAGAATAATCTAAACCTACACCCAAAACCACCCATTCAAGAATGGACTCCATGCCTACTAGAAAATCTTCATGCACAATTTTTTGCATCACCATCCTCACCATTTCCATTGGTTCAACTAAATCCAAGCCCCATGTTGCAATTAAGGACTAAACATCCATGTTGGTTCGGTATCTGTGTTTCAGAGAGTTGAAATCCCTGCCACATATAGTTTTTGCATACTGCACTAGCTACTCGTCATCAATAAGGAAAAGGCCCTACAGTCATTTTCTGGATGCCTCTCCATAAAATGGGCCCAAAGATCTTCATGGCCGGAAGGTGAAATTGGATTCCATTTCTCCTGACAACCAGCGCCGCCACCACCAAAGTTTGTTGCAGAGTTTTTCTCAACCCTTTCCAAATGCAATTAACACATCTTAATCGAGGGCTTTCTATTAATGAAGTACTACTTCACCACACTGCTATTAATGAATTACTACTTCACCACCGCCTGCCACCCCTGCCTTCTCTTGTCATGTCAAACCTACTCCACTCACTTTTCCACCTTGTTCATTTAAGGTGTTGTCCTCTCCTGTGTTTTCACCTAAGTCCACTAACTTAACACCTCTAACATCTTCCAACCTGAATTCCCCCGTTTCACCAAAATTTAAAGACCATTTAGATAAGACATCTGCTTCCACATTATCGCCTCTTTTAATGTGGCTCACCGCAAAACTTTCAAAAGAGCTTAACACTTCTCTGATTTGTTCAATTACATTCTGGAGGTGCCAAGCATTAATTTTACCTTTCATCACTTCCTAAACTATTATTGTAACATGATCATCTTCTATTATTAAAACAAGAGAGTCAAATATCTATAATTTAATTGAATTTGATAACATCCATCCTGAGCAGTAAATTAAAATCACCATACATAATAAATATCCATCCAAAAATCATCGACCACTTTTAATATATATAAATTGACAAGTCAATACTAATAAGATCAGTATCATATATAACTAAAACAAGTGACAGTCAAATATTCCAGTACATCAAAAACATGTCAAAATGATACATGTCCAACAATCGACATAAGTGAAAATGATACATGTACAAATGATATAAATAAAATTGATAAATTATGTAACTCAAACTGATACAAATCAAGATGATACATGTCCAAATGATATAGTGAAAATGATACATGTCAATATGATACAACTCAATAATATAGTACTAGAGGCCATGTAAATGATACATATGATAGTAACCATGAAAAGAGTCATCATAACGATATATCAACAATGATCCATGATACAGTCTATATGATCATGAATGTCACTGGTTACTACCACCAACTGTCTCATAATCATCACCATCATGATCATGATCATGATCATCACCGTCATCGTCGTCGTCGTCGTTGTCATTGTCATCGACCTCGGTGTCTTCCACATCTGCATCATCATCATCCTCTACAATGTGATATGTACCAACAGGACCAATATTTTGTGGAACTATATCATGTTGAGGATCATCTTGATCTTCTAGAAGACTCGTGTTCTGCAAAAAAAACATTTAGAATGAAAAGTTATTATTTATTTCATGCAATAATTTATTTTTCTGTTATATATCTAATATTACAACATATGAGATGAAACCATAATCATATTGCATCATATAAAAGTGCGCATACCATAATAAAATTTCAAAAAAAATTATAGCTAATACTGGTGACTCAGGAGAAACTTCAACTTTAAAAACAAAGCCAATTAGGTTGGCAGACTTGTGGATTAGGCCAACATTTGGTGGAAGAGGAAGAAAGATGATTGGAACTCTGGAGGCCCACCATAATGGATTTTAGTATTCAACCATGAGATTAGAAGAGAGAGCTAATATCATGTATCAAAATATTAAGCATGCATTCTTCCAGCTAGCGAAGAAGGAGATGATTACTTTGCTTCATTTTCATTTGCATAACCATATCACGGCGTGGGAACCAAGAAGACCAAGGATGTCCAGTTTTATGTGGAGATAATGGATGTGGTCCAAACTTTAGGAGGGGCAAGAAGGTCAATGTATGATCCTGATGAAATTGAGGAAGAACAACAAGAGAGGGACAAGAAAAATAAAATCAATACAAAGTTTCAAGGATTTGTCAAGCAAGTAAGAGAGCTATGGGAGTAGCCTCATCTAAAATATTTTGAACTAGAGTTTGATATACCATTTAGAGAGCTTGGTTTTCATGGAGTTTCTTTCAAAGCCTTTGCTTTTATTGTTCCTCTAGTAAAATATTTAGTAGAGTTGGTGGAATTACCTTTCTTAGTAATCACTATTAGTGAGATTGAGATTGTTAACCTTGAGAGAGTATGACTTGGGAAAAAGGAATTTGATATGGTTATTATTTTCAAATACTTTAAGCGGGATATACTCCGCATTGAGGCCATTCCTCAATCTTCACTTGATGGCATCCAAGAATGGTTGAACTCCATGGATATAAAGTATTATGAAAGTAGAATGAACTTGAATTGGCAGCCAATTTTGAAGAGTATTACTGATGATCCAGATAAATTTTTTGATGATGGTGGTTGGGAATTTTTGAATATGAAAGATAGTGATTATGATTCTGATAATTCAGAAGAGTTAGATCAAGGATATGAACCCTCTGATGTAGAAGAGGAATCAGAATCAGATTTCATGTAGCCACCATTAAGAGTGTTACAAGCCAACAAGATGGAGGGAATTCTTATATAAGGATAATTTTCAATGTTGCAGGTACCGACTTTAATGCCATCTACAATGGAAACATTGAAATTCCCTAGCAGTATTTATGTTAAGGAAATTTCCTTTAGATGCAAGGATTCAAAGCACATCAACCATGTGGTATAAATGATTAAATCCCAGAGATGATCTGTAGCAATGAAAGAGTCTGAAAAGGTAGAGAGAGCCACACTGGTGACTCGGGAGAAACTTTAGCTTTAAAAAAAAATTTAATTAGGTTGGTAGACATGTGGATTAGGC
Source organism: Sequoia sempervirens (assembly GCA_007258455.2). Taxonomy (NCBI): domain Eukaryota; kingdom Viridiplantae; phylum Streptophyta; class Pinopsida; order Cupressales; family Cupressaceae; genus Sequoia; species Sequoia sempervirens. The sequence continues at coordinate 316,515 of VDFB02386126.1, read as the reverse complement.
TAGCATTTGGTGGAAGAGGACAAAAGATGACTAGACCTCTGGAGGCCCACCATAATGGATTTCGGTATTCAACCATGAGAGCAGAAGAGAGAGCTGATATCATGTATCAAAACATTAAGCATGCATTCTTCTAGCTAGCGGAGAAGGAGATGATTACTTTGATTCATTTTCATTTGCATAACCATATCACGGCGTGGGAACCAAGAAGACCAAGGATTTCTAGTTTTATGTGAAGGTAATGGATGTGGTCCAAAATTTTGGAGGGGCAAGAAGGTCAATGTACAATTTTGATGAAATTGAGGAAGAACAGTAAGAGAGGGACAAGAAAAATAAAATCAATACATAGTTTCAAGGATTTGTCGTTTGTGTGAGAGCTATGGGAGTAGCCTCATCTAAAAAGATTTTGAACTAGATTTTGATATACCATTTAGAGAGCTTGGTTTTCATGGAGTTCCTTTCAAAGCTCTTCTTTTATTGTTCCTACGGTAAACTGCTTGGTAGAGTTGGTGGAATTACCTTTCTTAGTAATCGCTATTAGTGAGATTGAGATTGTTAACCTTGAGAGAGTAGGACTTGGGAAAAAGGAATTTGATATGGCTATTATTTTCAAAGACTTCAAGCCGGATGTACTCAGATGTACGCCTTATTCTCAATCTTCCCTTTTGATGGCATCAAGGAAAGGTTGAACTCCATGGATATAAATTATTATGAAAGCAGAATGAACTTGAACTGGTGGCCAATTTTGAAGAGTATTACTAATGACCCAGATAAATTTATTGAAGATGGTGGTTAGGAATTTTTTAATATGGAAGCTAGTGATTCTCGATTCCTCGAGAATTCAAAAAGAGTCGCATTCAAGGATAAGGAACCCTCTAAATGTAGAAGAGGAATCAAAATCAGATTCTCACATGTAGCCACCATCAAGAGTGCTTTCATGTCAACAAGATGGAGGGAATTTATGGAAAGGGATAATTTTCACGTTGCGTGTAATCGGGTTTTACCAACTACAACAATGGCAACATTGAAATTCCCTAGCAGTATTTATCTTGAGGAAATTTCCTTTAGATGCAAGGATTCAAAGCACATCAACCATGTGATACAAATTATTAAATCCTAGAGACGATCTATAGCAATGAAAGAGTCCTAAAAGGTAGAGAGAACTACATAATCAAGGACTCAAGAGGAAACTTCAACTTTCAAAACAAAGTCAATTAGAAGGCATATGTGGATCAAGCCAACATTTGGTGGAAGAGGAAGAAAGATGACTAGAACTCTAGAGGCCCACCATATCGATTTCAAGATTCAACCATGAGAGCAAAGAGAGAGTTGATATCATGTATCAAAAATTAAGCATCATTCTTCCAGCCAGCGAAGAAGGAGATGATTACTTTGCTTCATTTTCATTTGCATAACCATATCATGGCGTGGGAACCAAGAAGACCAAGGATGTCCAGTTTTATGTGGAGGTAATGGATGTGGTCCAAACTTTAGGAGGGGAAAGAAGGTCAATGTATGATCCTAATGAAATTGAGGAAGAACAACAAGAGAGGGACAAGAAAAATAAAATCAATATAGAGTTTCAAGGATTTGTCAAGCGAGTAAGAGAGCTATGGGAGCAACCTCATCTAAAAGATTATGAACTAGAGTTTGATATACCATTTAGAGAGCTTGGTTTTCATGGAGTTCCTTTCAAAGCCTCTACTTTTATTGTCCCTATGATAAACTGTTTGGTAGAGTTGGTGAAATTACCTTTCTTAGTAATCACTATTAGTGAGATTGAGATTGTTAACCTTGAGAGAGTAGGACTTGGGAAAAAGGAATTTGATATGGCTATTGTTTTCAAATACTTCAAGCGGGATGTACTTCACATGTACGCCATTCCTCAATCTTCACTTGATGGCATCAAGGAATGTCTGAACTCCATGGATATAAAGTATTATGAAAGCAAAATGAATTTGAACTAGTGGCCAATTTTGAAGAGTATTACTGATGATCCAGATAAATTTATTGAAGATGTTGGTTGGGAATTTTTGAATATGGAAGCTAGTGATTTTGATTCTAATAATTTAGAAGAGTTAGATCAAGGATACAGACCCTCTGATGTAGAAGAGGAATCATAATCAAATTTCATGTAGCCACCATCAAGAGTGTTACAAGCCAATTAACAAGATGGAGGGAATTCTTATATAAGGATAATTTTCAATGTTGCAGGTACCAGCTTTAATGCCAACTACAATGGCAACATTGAAATTCCATAGTAGTATTTATGTTAAGGAAATTTCCTTTAGATGCAAGGATTCAAAGCACATCAACCATGTGGTGCAAATGATTAAATCCTAGAGATGATCTGTAGCAATGAAAGAGTCTAAAAAGGCAGAGAGAGCTACATTGGTGACTCAGGAGAAACTTCAACTTTCAAAAACAAAGTCAATTAGGATGGAAGACGTGTGGATTAGGCCAACATTTGGTGGAAGAAGAAGAAAGATGACTGGAACTCTGGAGGCCACCATACTGGATTTCGGTATTCAACCATGAGAGCAGAAGAGAGAGTTGATATCATGTATCAAAACATTAAGCATGCATTCTTCCATCCAACGGAGAAGGAGATGATTACTTCATTTTCATTTGCATAACCATATCATGGCATGGGAACCAAGAAGACCAAGGATGCCTAGTTTTATGTGGAGGTAATGGATGCAGTCCAAAATTTAGGAGGGGAAAGAAAGTCAATGTATGATCTTGATGAAATTGAGGAAGAACAACAAGAGAGGGATAGGAAAAATAAAATCAATATAGAGTTTCAAGGATTTTTCAAGCGAGTAAGAGAGCTATGGGAGCAGCCTCATCTAAAAGATTTTGAACTAGAGTTTGATATACCATTTAGAGAGCTTGGTTTTCATGGAGTTCCTTTCAAAGCCTTTTCTTTTATTGTTCCTACGGTAAACTGTTTGGTAGAGTTGGTGGAATTACCTTTCTTAGTAATCACTATTAGTGAGATTGAGATTATTAACCTTGAGAGAGTAGGACTTGGGAAAAAGTAATTTGATATGGCTATTGTTTTCAAAGACTTCAAGCGAGATGTACTCCGCATATACGCCATTCCTCAATCTTCACTTGATGGCATCAAGGAATGGTTGAAATCCATGGATATAAAGTATTATGAAAGCAGAATGAACTTGAACTAGTGGCCAATTTTGAAGAGTATTACTGATGATCCAAATAAATTTATTGAAGATGTTGGTTGGGAATTTTTGAATATGGAAGCTAGTGATTATGATTTTGATAATTTAGAAGAGTCAGATCAAGGATATGAACCCTTTGATGTAGAAGAGGAATCAGAATCAAATGAGGAAGGTTCAGAAGATGAATCTCTTGTGGAGTCAGAGGAGGACAAAGAAGAAGAAGAAGATTTTGAAGAGGAGGAAGGTAAAATATGGGATGAATTAGAAGTCAAAGCCAGAAATGTAGATAAGGAAAAAGGAGACAAGTCTCACAGTGAAGAGGAAAGGTGGCAACGAAAGGTAAAAGCTACAAGGAAGTCTCGGGAACCTAATATGAGAGATTCAAGAGGAATGCATGCCAAGAGACATAAAGTCGGATGAATTGAGTTCATCTACATCCTTCTACTATTTATTCATGCACATAAATAGTCATCTTGTAATCATAAGATTTGAGCTCTATTTACTCATCCTATGCATCAATAAACAACTCAACACAAGATATGCAAATTGACATATTAACACAACAATATCCAACTAAGTTATTGAAACTCAACTATTGATACCTTGTTCTCCATACAGATTACAAAATTGTTCCACTTTTTGTTTTGTAACATATTCTTTTCAAATTGCTTTGGATGGTGGCCATATTTTTCCTCCTGTCAAAACATGGCACATGGACTAGTTAAACTAATTAATATGCAATCATTTACTTTTTCCAACAAAAATAAATAAATATCATTTAACATATTAAATATACTTACAAATGTACAGATCAAGGCATGTAAACCTTTCTGGCCACTGCGATGCGTGGTATGAATTTTCTCAAGCCTAGCCTTGGAGGCCTTGTCTTGAAACATATACTAATTCAATTTAACTATGCACAAATAAAATTTAAATATCATTTAATAAATTTGATATAATCTTATGAGAAAATTCAAATACCTGCGTACTCTCCTCACCAGACTTCCTCTGTGCATCAGACTTCTCATATGCTTTTACAAGCTCTCTCCATACTTTCACACTTACATCAATTGGCCTTTTTCTCCGCCTTAGCTCAGAAGGGAATTTTTTTATCTTCTTTGTTTGGTTGCATTGAAATATCTTGCAGTTTTGAGACATTCGTAGCTTTATCTTCTTTATAGACCAACCTGTGCCAAAATCAGTCTCCATGTCATGGATAACTTCTTTTTTCAGGTGCATGGGTATCTTTGAGAATGGAAAATGTAGATGGTCTTTGAACCATTGAAGACATGATTCCTTCAACCTATTCACAAATGTTTTCCCAGCATCCGTCATTCAGACTTCCCCTAAAACCACCTTGTATTCTATCTGTGTATTGTAGCTACCAATGCAAGATTGAAAACATGGCGTGGTGGAAGAAGTCTATGTTCCAAGAGTGGAAGTCTCTACTCCATGTTCCACATTCTTAGAGTTTATTGTCACTGATTTCTTCCTGGATCTTCTGCTCAATCCATGATTGGTTGGGGAATCAATTGATTCCCTTTGACACAATTGATTTGTTTGCAATGTTTGAGGGGCGTTAATAGATTGTTTTTCTATGTATCTGGCAAGTGTTGTCCAGTCCACATTAACCAATTTGTTCACTGCCTCTACCCCCAATATGGAAGCCAATTCCTCTTTATCTTTGTCAGTCTCATGTCCCTATATATATATATTTAAATTATATTTCTTCTTTTAAATTTAGAAATAAAAAAGTAAAAAGTAAAATTCAATGAAATAATGGAAACATCTACAAATCTATAAATTGACAATGAATTACCTCATTGTGGCCAGAGTTTGCTGACAATGGTCACTTCCCTCCATTGCTTGACATTTTGAGGTGACCTAGGGAAAATTATTTTCGTCCAGTCTATGGAGGCAAATGAAGTACACACTGTCAGGTATGAAATTTTTTGTCCAGTTTGTGGTATGAAAGTTTCGTTTTGTGGGAAAATATGTTCGCTCAGTTTGCTTAGTGTTGATAACCTTATCATGAAAACTCTTTCATAATGCAATCTTGCATGAATTTTTCATGGCATCGGTGACTATGGCGCGGCTAGGAAAAACCAAGCGGTTTCTGTGTTTATTTTCAACAGTTGCTCAACAGTGACCAACCTAATTTCTAGATTTGCCAAGCAGTTCACTATTTCCTTGATACACAGGTTAGGGAAAGAATACAGAGGCATCCTCGCTTTGTGCTATAATATTTTGAGACAAAGCTCAAATGGGTAGGGTAAATTTTTGTGTTGATTTCTCAAAGGTTTTACAATTTATAATGATGGGACAATTTAGAAGTTGCCTAGAATGGTTAGGCTGCGAACTAGTAAACAATCACGAATTCAAATGCAATACAAAGAGCAGTAAACAATCACGAATTCAAGCAAGAAAAAAAAATTGTAACCTTACCTATGGTGTCGCAAACTAAATCGAATTTCTCATTAGTTGCTGGTAGCGCCCTACTCTCTTCCTTCGCACGATGTTTTTCCCTTTTTTGTCATCTTATTTCTTCCTTCACACGGGAAAGTTTTAAATTTCCAATTTTGATTCATTAGTTGACGCTTTAGTCAGCGTTAGTTAATGCCAACTTTAGCGCTGAATTTTGGCCATTAATGTAATCTGTTTGGGACATATAAAGTGGCGTCAAGTGTGCCTAATTTAGTGCCTATCATTGCTGTATAGTGAGTATTTTCATTGTTGTGTATCATAGGATCTAGGGTGTTGGAAATAATTCCAACTCCTACCTTGTTTTTGTAACCACCGTTGTCTCATGGCTCCTTCATTAGCTCAGTGCAGTAGAGCAGTTTTTACCGCGGTACCGCAAGGTGCTTCATCCTTCTCGGCGGTACTACAGTGAAAGCTTTTGTGGTGGCATGCGAGTCTTCCTTCTATTCCTGGAAGTGTTGCAGTGACTCCCATAGTTCCGCAAGTCTTCTACCATTAGCGTGTGGTAGTGCGGTGACCACCATTGTCCCGCGACTCCTTCATTAGCTCGGTGCGGTAGAGCAGTTTTTACTGCGGTCCCGCAAGTTGCTTTTTCCTTCTCGGCGGTAGTGTGGTGAAAGCTTCTGTGGTGGAATTTTTATTCACAGAGGATGCCATGGAGAGAGGACATGGACAGCATAGAAATACTAAATTGTTGAGAGGAAAGTGGGTGGAAATAGATGAGACAATGGAATCTGCATAAACAATAGAGGTAAGAAGAGAAAGAAACCTCAACCAAATGAGGAAGGTGTTTATGAATTCAGAAATGCTACAACATAGAGGAGATAAAGTCATTTTTTTGTCCATGAGGCCTCTGAGGTCAAACTTATTGGGTGAAAATGCACAGGAATGGTGATTAAATGTGATTCTATGATCAAGGGAAAATTTTGAAAATTAGGATAGCCAAAACATGATATCAATATGTCAAATATATGACTAAAGTGAGGTTTTGTATTAGATAGCATATTCGTTGAAATGATATAATTGGTGTACTAAACATTATTTACTCTGTTGTGTATTATAGGGGCGAGACGAGGCCATGGCAACAGATCGTGTCATATCAAATGAGGACACAATGGATGAAGCGAGACATTAGGTACTCAAATTTTGACTTAACTTAGGAAAAAATGATCTAATGGCATTTTGTGATATGTCCATCATTTTTCACAGTATTATTGAAATTTATAATGTATTATCCAATCTTGACATAAATTAATGCATGTTTTTTATTATTTTAGATGGAGATTGGAGCAAATGCAAAGTCTAAGAATTCAACTAGCAAAAGAACAAGATATGTACATGGACATGGACCTAAAACTGTTAAATCACATAGAAAACAGTGGGTGGAAGAGGATATAACAATGGATACTACAGACACAACAAATGATTGCACTGAAGAAGAGGTAGGTCAGGACTATAGTACATGGGATGAATACTTTGAGAAAATTGTTGTTTGTGGATGTTTTGTATATCGTGGAAAGAAACAATTCAAATGAGCGATTGTACAAAGACATTACATATATGATGAGCTTCTAGTTGGTAGTATGCCTCCTACAATTGATTCAAATCCAATAGGAATTGTGGTGAGGAATTTTCCAATTTGATATAAATAACATGTATACTTCGTTTAAACATTGTTTTATATTATTTAAATAACTATTTTTTTCTTAATGGATACTTGCAAGATAAAGTTCTTGCTTTAAATTTTCCTGGATCACCAACTTCCAACCTAGAGGGAAATGATCATTTATCAAATGATACATCTAACAAAAATATGTGCCAATATACCAGATCGAAAGATGAGGAATTGACGAAAACAAGTAACAAAACAAGAACCGGTGTGAAGATGCATAATTTGCTTAAAGACAAGGGGAAGGTGGACTACATACCCTATGAGAATGAATGTGATAGAGATGATGACTTTACCCTGAGTTTGAGATCAATTTACAAAGAGACATTTGATCATCGACTATATTGTGCTTGGCCTAGTGATCAACAACTACCTAGAGTGTACAAGGTGTTTTAATTTTGGGGATACAACTACATGATACGACCCTCCAATATTCATGGAGTGAATCTAGGCCTCTTTATTGTCCAAAATTTACATGTGGTATCCAAACATAGAAACAATTCATAACAAACCACTAGAAGATTAATGTCATATTATGGTCCATCATATTACAGAGGTGAATGGAGAAGGCTAGCAGAATATAAGCCTAGCATGTCAGCATATGGTCTAAATTCGAATATGTATACACATCATCTCCAATTGGAAAGTGGAAAATAAATTAATAGAGGTCATCTTATGTATATAGATGGATGTGCATACACACACAAAAATAGTGCAAGATTTATAAATAGTAGTAAGGGAAGGGACCCTACTGTAAGACTGAATTGTCAATTTGTTGAGGTTATAAATGATAAAGATGGAGATATAGAAAGAGAGGTTGATAGATTGATAATGGTTGAGGCTATTATGGACCTTACCATTGGGGATGAGTTATTGATTGATTACCCCTTCTTAAAACGCACTCCTGCATGAAAGAAGAGGGAAGAACAAGGTCTCCCTAAGGATGTTCTTAAGGGAAGAAAACCAAAGAATAATAAATGAGTGTGAACTGATATTTTATAAACTATGTTGTCAAAATTGTGTTTCATAGCAATTATTGTATAAAAAAGGTAGTCTATAAAATAATGTTCCATTATTCAATTGATGTATATATGTTCATACAATTTATATAATGTCTAATATATGTATGTCGTTCATGTGTAGGTATTTTTCTATGAAGATATTTTGGACCCGAAATGGATATTTTTCATACATTATGATCCAAGATTAAGGCATGTATTTGACGATGCATTAGTGGATACTGAGCAAAACAATGATGGCCAACAAAATGAGAGAGAGGGATTATAAAACATCAAAGAAATTGACATCCATGATGATGTTGAAGATGGTTATGTTCAGGCACAAGAAGACAACAATCCAGAGTTAGATGATGTTATGAAAGACAACAATATGGATGGTATAGAAAATGATGATCCAAATATATCTGGCAACAATATAGATGGTCTATAGTCAAATTTCAATGATGATGAAGATGATGCAGGTCAAGATGAGAATGATGATAATATTAAATACTTGAAAGAACATATGAACATTGATAATGATACACTGGATGACATTGTAGTAGACAATAATGTTAATGACCAAGACTTCTAAATTTTCAGAATTATTTGCAATCCATGTTTAAAAAAGGATGATTCTTATGGCCTAAAATTTGAAATGCTTCAGTAATATTATGTTGTACTTGGACAATTGAAAACTTGTTTTATTCTCCTAGCAAGCTTTTTTATTTTCCATTATAATTCTAGACCAAACAACATTTGCAGGGATGGTCTTTTACACCAATCTTAATTTGTATGAAGTTCACGAACCTATTTTCAAGCAGTAAATTCCTTTCGTAGACAAGAAATGTAAAGGATTCATTTAAGAAAAGATAAGTAGTCTCTTTCTGAGGGTAATCCACATGCAAAAAGTAAAAAGCACATAAAAAAATAATTGTACAGTAGAAAATTAGATTCAATCAGTTATGTCTTATTTCGCTTGCACACTTATCTGAAAGACATAGGGTATTCACCATACATTTCCCTTGACAAATCAAACATGTGCTTTCATTTATTTTTACTGTATATCTTAGAAGTGAAATTATTGTTACATAATGATGCACTGAGAAAATAATATATACAAAATAAATACAAAGAAAAAGTTTGAAATTTAACATGCAACCTATTGTGTTGTGTTGAAAGGAATCAATATTAACTGGGACAAGAAATAAAAATAAAATTTTGATGATTGTACTTAAAAGTGAACAGGATATGAAAAGTGTGGACAATGATGGTGTTGAAATTGAAAACCTTGATTCTGATGATATTATTGTTTTATGTCATTCGAGATAAAGAGCACATACAATTTTATATACATAGAAAATGAAGATTTGAAACTAGTAAACTGAAAATCTAAACATTGTAAGATTTTTCCTTAAACAATAATTCACATACTCATTTACAAAAAAGGGTGAAGCATTTTTTTTCAAACTCTATTTTATTTAATAGACATAACAGTAAAAGAATATTTACAAGTACAAGAATATATACATTGTTTCATAGAAAATAAGGAATGTTTCATAGAATATACAAGTACAAGAATATATCATCATCATATCCTTAATTAATACCTATTGCAATATCCTTAAATTGTTCAATTTTTGGTATGAATTGTTGGCAGAAAAAAATAGGATTACTTGGATGCTTCTTCCATTCATTTTGTATCAACATATGTTCGTGAAGACACAAAAACTTTAATAAAATATTAATGCACATAACTCACAATTATTTAAATAAGCAACTTTGTTAACTTTATTATTTTTAAATAATTTCCATTTTTATGTTGAACATGTAACAAGGAAAAATAAGCTCAAATTTTCAAAAAATTAGTAGCTCTACCAACATCCACAATAAATGCTTTACTGTATCAGCATATTCATTCACATAAGCATAGTATTGAGGCTCAATAACTGATATTCATTCAAATATAAGAAGAAATAAGTATGGCAAACATAAGAAAAATACAGAATGATAACACAGTCATGGAGAATCTATGATAATAAGATGTTCTCCATTATATTGCTTCAATTGATATATATTAATAACATAAGTCTTCAAAATGGAAATGATGTATGATGATGATAACTTAAAACTAGGCCTTGGTTTCCTATTTATATAGGAAGCAACAAGCTATAGGCCTTTTACAAAAAGAAATGACCTTTCATAACTACTTATTTTACTAACAACTATTTAATTAGCATAATTAAGGAAATAACAAGACTTAAGACATTTTGACATATGGTTCCATTATTCAATGTAGAAGACCCATGATCATTGATCTGGAAAAGTCTTCCTCTCCATGATGAACGTCCAAATGCTCTCGCCTCAATGTCCTATTCTTCTGAAACCAAATACTTTTCCTCCCACTAATACACTGTAAAATCGAATGGCCACTTATATTCCTAGATCTTTTGCATGTTTGCAAGATGATTTTTCCATCGACTATCTAGTAATGCCTTTGTATCATTGACAAACTTTAGGTATCGCGCATCAAGAACAATCAACCCATCCATGATTCAATTTAGCCTGGGAAGACTAGTATCATCATCCTCCTATATATGAGTTAAACGCACTTATGAACAACCTGACTGAATTCTTTCTTCCACTTATCCAAGCCCACCAATTGATCACCATCTCTCATGATTTCAGGTATATACCAATGTTTGCAGGTATGGAATAAATTCATTTGTGTTCAATCTTTTTATCAAACCCTTGTACATACTGAAATTCATCAATAATCATCTTCACAGTTTGTTCAGTTGGCTTTAATGTTGTGGGTGTATCAAGACTTCTTTGTAGAACTTTGCATAACTTATCCAAAGTGTGGTGAATAGGCTACCACCTTTTGAACAAAGGATCTAATACAAGCATATGTGTCTTTATTTGATCCATTGCCTGCTGAAGTGTTTTATAACTATCATGCAAATTCTCTAGTTTATCCATAATTGATTTTATCCTGTGCTCAAGAATCTTTTCCATAACTTCACAAATTTGTCTTTTCACTTCATCTTGGGTTTGATTGTTAGCCTTCTTTACATCATCCACTTCCTTCTCTGGAGTTTTTACCTATTTTGTAGAAATGTTCTTCACAATATCCATTGGAGAAATAGGAGGCCTACATAACACCATCTCCTTGTTGTGTGAGGGTCTTGCTCCTCTTAATTGTTCTTTCAATTTGACATTCTCCATGAACATTTTATTAACTTCATCATTTAGGAACCTTTGCTTCTTTTCATACTTCTTCAATTTGTCTTCTAATCCCTTAAAAGTTGCTCGAGTGAACATGGTCGAATGCATGGTCATTGTGGCTACCTCCAAAGGGGTAGTATCTTGTATTGTCCTTACCATCACTGCCCTTTTCATCCCTTGAATTACATCCAATAATTTTGGCTTCTGTGTATTTTTTTGTTTGATCCATATGGCCAGGGTTTCAATCTTTGGGTTATATCCAGTTCCACTCACACCTTCATCAGAGTCAAATTATGTAACTAGCATTGGATCTTCCTAAGGCCACACTTGATCAAGCAGAAACATTTTCTTTAATTCCAAGCCAGGGAAAATGAGCATATTGCTCTTCAAGACCATTTCTCTAGCCTTCTGGGGGCTAATTTCAATGTTGTCAACTCTTAATTCCTGGAAAGTTTGTGCTACCATTTCATTTTTCTCTAATTCTTCAATTCCTACTTCAGCTGATTCCATCCTCTCTTGAAATTATTTTATCTTCATCTTCATCCAAAAATCCTTAAACTCAAGAGTCTTTTAAAATGAATTCATCATCTTCTATGAATCTCTTGGCTGCAATTTCCCTTTCATCTTCATGTACCTTTGTACTTGTTTTTTCTACATCACCCATCCTTTCCTCATGTTTATGGGCACTGGTATCAAGGATGGGTTGATCAAATTCAATATCACCTTTCAATGATTGCAGTATTGTAGCCACTTCCTCAGTATCGCCCACCTCTTCAGTATCCTCATAAGGTACTAATTGTTCAATGCTTCTTGTCTTCTATCTTTTGGGAGGTAACTGCTACATGGGAGGCTCAGAGGTTTCACCTGGGGTATGCTCTGCAGTTGTACCACTATGATGTTCTTTGAGACATGCTTCCTTCTTTTTGTACAAGTCTTCAAATCTACCAATTCTCAATTCTATCCTCTTGATGGGGTCCTTTTCCTCAACAAATTATCCTAGGAAATCCTTGGACCTTCGCTTTGTCCTTTCTTCAACCTTCTTCATATATTCCCATTTTTTCTTTCTACTAAATACATCATTATAAGTAATGTAGTTCCTTATGACATCTTCTTCAAAATCCACTTGGTGTGGCACTGTCATTTTGGTAAGAAGATTATGCCTTATGTTGTTCATATGATTTTCAAGGTCAAAGGCTCTTTCTTTTCCAAATTTCAATGCATATCTTGTCTTCAAATAATACTGTAACTCCTCTAGTGTGTCTGAGCCTACAATCCAATCTCCACACTTGGTTTCGTTTGGCAGGAAAGTGCCTTTCTTCTGCTTGTGCATTACATCTTTCTCCATCCACATCATTTGCCACATAAATTCAAGAAATGCTAATTTGAGGGGCACAAATTTTGGCAGTATGTGTGGAGCAACAAGGCATCCATAAATTCTTATTATTGTAACTTCTGGGAGGAAGAACCAATCTCCAAAATTGTGTGTATGACCCTACTCTGGACTTAAAGCCAAAGGTCTCACTAGTTGCAACATTTTGGTTGAAAATCTTGGTATTGCATACCCAAGAACTCGAAGGATTTTGTGTACAAAGCCTTTGTAGAATACAACAAAGCTTGAATTCTTGCACCGACTGTCCCAAATATAGCACCATTTCTAGACAGGTGTGGGATTCCCTTGCTCATCTACTGTAGCCAAGTCCATTATTTTAGTCCAATGGTCCCTATTTTGGTACAATATCAGATGACACGGTAGGGAATAGTGTTTGAATGTAATCAATGCTCTATCCTCTATAACTTGGGAGAATTCATCATCTAACGCCTTCTCAAGGTATGAAGCAAAGTCATATTCAATATTATTTTCAAGGTTTTGAATTCTCATGGCCATCATCATTAGGCCTATTGGCATTTTATCTTGAGCATCTATCCCCAACACTTGGCAAAGAGCTAAATATGTATTCACAAAGTAATACTGAAAATATGTCACATTAAATGGTTCAGTAGTGGTAGTAGAGATGGGGAATGCTTTGTTACCAATGACTCTTTTCATATATAGGGGTACCTCATCACTTCTAGAAGTCTTTTTTAACCTATCATAATCCTCCTCACTTTTTTGCAGGTTTATCTTGGACAAAGCCTGCTTGTTTAAGCCAAAACACTTAGTGATGGCTTTTCTGGTTACTTCTACCAATACTGTGTTGTTTGGAAACCTTACTATTTTGGTAGTTGAGTGATACTGTTTGGCTAGTAGTCTGATAAATTCTACATCAACAAACACATTTGGGACAATCAACCTTGCTATATCCAACATCCAAGCGTTTGACAATGGAATCTTCTCATTTCTCTTATTGTAAAAATACCAAAATAGGTCCCATCCAAATTTGGAAATGAGGGCATCCCTACAACTTTGTGTGGTGTCCACAAGAAACTTCTTATTACCCTCTTTAGTAGACCTTGGAAGTATATCTAATATGGACTGCCGGACTGGTATCTTCTTTACTTTAGGTTCTTCATCTTTAATTTTAGGCTGACTTTCTTTTACTTATGATTGTTTTCTTTTAGGAGGCATGTTTCAATTTTCTCTACTATGGCTTCATATGACAAAACCTTGAAAGATTTTTTATATTAATAGAGCTCTTTCAGAGAGTTTTCATGCACTTACCCAAGTATTTCACGCTTATAGGACTTCTTCTCGTATCCTTAGCTCCTTCCATGCTAGTGCACTGCAATTGAGTGCAATATTGGGAAAACTCACTTATCTTTGGATGGCGTGGTATTCAGTCATATTAGTTTTGACAACTCTTAATAATTTAATAGCATTTAATTTTGGCAACTGATGTGATTTTTTTCATTTATTGTTGTAAATTGTAATGATGCCATGTTTACCGCACTACCGCCTTGCTCAAGGCTTCTTGTTGCAGGGTTGCGGTGTATACCGCTCTACTGCATATGTTGCTCACCTTCCCAGTGGTATAGTAGTGTATGCTTTTGATCATTACTTGAAGAGTGTCGATGAGACAATCTTATTTGTCTTACCGATATCTCAATGTCTCATCGACATTAGATCTTATGTTCCTTTGATGTTGGTTTTCGGTGTCAATGAGACAAGTTAATATCTCTTTCCGATATGCCACTGTCTCATCGATATTTTCCTTCAGCGGTATTTCTTTATATATCAGTGTAACTCTACCATGTCGGGGAGACTTGTGATTATCGTTGCGGTATAGCGGTGTTTTTCCCTTCCATTTTGTTGTTTACCGCACTACCACCTTGCTCAAGGCTTCTTGTTGTGGGGTTGCAGTGTATACCACTCTACCACATATGTTGCTCACCTTCCCGGTAGTATAGCGGTGTATGCTTTTGATCATTACTTGAAGAGTGTCGATGAGACAATATTATTTATCTTACCGATATCTCAATGTCTCATCAACATTACTTCATTATATCCAAGAGTTGTGTTTCGTCGAGCACTTGTAGATATACCTTGTCGATGTGACATAAGTCATTCTCTCCTCGATATGCCTATATCTTGTTGACATTTCACTATTTTACATTGTCGATGAGACATATAAATAAGTCTCTTCAACATAGGGGTGTCTAAACCAACGCTAAACCCGAAGCTAAACTCGAAGCTAAAGTCGGAGCTAAAAGCGGCGCTAATCTCGAAGCTAAACTCGGAGCTAAAGGTAGCACTCAAGGCGACACTACACTTGAAGCTAAAGACAACATTACTTTAGGAGCTAATTAGCGCCGACTTGTATTGATCGACACAATAAACGCCAAAAATTGTGCCATCCTGATAAATTGTGCCAACGTTTTCAAAAAATTGCCAAAAAATACATTAAAATAGTGGGTGCAAGCAAAAAATGAAGCAAAAAATGGAGCAAATCACAGGGATTTGTTGTAGTGCCTCCTTAGGTGTATTACACTTGTGCACATGAGATTAGAGATAAAGTAGAATAAACATATATATAAATAGCCATGATATTTTTTATGTTAATTTAGCCACACTTTATTTTACATAATATAAATTAGTTCTTGTTGAGTTTCCAATATACACTTAGTATGAATTACACTCCTTAAGTGGTTCTATGTCAATTGTTTCCATGATAAATAGTATTATAGAGTTAGGTGAGGGATTTTGGGATTTCCCCATGAAAGTTTTGAAGAAAAAATGAAATATAAAAGCAAGCACAATCACAAGATTACCCACCAAATCACTCAATCAATGATCTTCTAGCAACATTTGACCTTGGTGTATTATAAATGAAAAATAGTGCACAAAGATGAAAGTACATTTTTATGATAGAATGTAATAAATTATACGACACCAATGAGAAGTACACAAAAAATGTTTCATGAATGAAATTAAATTAGACTACACCAATGAGAATGTAATAAATTATAGTAACTGGATATGTACATTTGTCTTTTGTACATTTCGATGTAACTGGATATGTCTTTTGTGACCCCCTTATATATAATACAAAAAAAAATAGTATATTGATCTATATTAATTGATAACTTCTAAGGTTTCTACTCTACCATATTAAATTTGAAAGGTTTCTATTGATTGCATAAAATTTTATATGTATTTATTATTTGTGTACATAAATTAATTGAGATTAATTGAAATGTCAATTAACATCAATTGATACATGTGTACACTTTAATAATTTAGATAGATAAATTGTATGAAAACCCACATGTGTGGTCTATAAGTAACTTAGGATAAATAAATAATCATTATGAATCAATTTGATCATCAATGTGTCATACCTATCATAAATGTTGTGAACACAAAATAAGCGATATAATAAATGTACAAAAGTAAAAAAATAGATCAAAATTGGATTGAGTTATCAAAGACACCTTTGAATGAAGGAAAAAATCTTTATTCAAAATACCTTCATATAAATGTCCCTTTAATAAATAATTTTGATCATGAAATGTTTAAAGATTTTAAATATACCTTCATTCAAATATCAGATAGACATCACTTTCGAATGAAGGTTTTTCATTCAAAGATAGATGTTCATTCAAAGGGACTTTGTAATTTTGACATTATGGACTCATTTTTGTGCTTCGTCCTATTATTAGAACATACTATTGTGAGATCAATTCCAATAAAATAATACTCCTCCCTATCATTAAATTATTTCTAAATTGATAAGAATTGACCTAATTTTAATGCATACATGTAAGATGTACAATTTCAAATGTTGTCTCAAAATATTGGAAATGTTCTACTAAAAATATATCTAGTAGATAAATATTCATCCTTTTGCATGGGTCTTATCACTTCTACAGATTCATCCTTGAGTTGAGAGGATGGTTCAAGTTTCACTCGTATGAGCTCGACTTATCAACCTAGGAATGAATTTAAGGATCTCTTGATTGAC
This sequence comes from Sequoia sempervirens, assembly GCA_007258455.2. Classification (NCBI taxonomy): domain Eukaryota; kingdom Viridiplantae; phylum Streptophyta; class Pinopsida; order Cupressales; family Cupressaceae; genus Sequoia; species Sequoia sempervirens. The sequence continues at coordinate 299,558 of VDFB02386126.1, read as the reverse complement.
AATGATTTTTCTCTTTGATATGAGAAAATAATGAGGACAAGTAGTCCACATATCCTTCAAAATTCCTTTTGACTTCAAAATTATTTAACTCCACTATATTGTTGAGATTGTGTATGAAAATATTTATATCTCCCACCTTCAAGTTAGTTCATTGTTTAAAATATTTGTTTCCTTAAATTTTTCTATCTAGTTTCCAACTCTTCCTTCTTATTTTTAGGTTATATTTCCTTAAGAAGATCTTTAGAATTTTTTATAATAATTTAAGTTTCAAGGATCTACCTAGAGATTGAATTGATCTACCCTAAAGCATTACCAAAAGTGTTTTTCCTCTAAGATTTGAGTTGGTTTTAACATAATTAAAAATATTTAGAAGATGAGGGCAACTCCTTGTAAAATGAGAATACTTTACATCCATTATTTATCTATTATTTTATGAAATTCCTAGTCTCTAATTTACATAAATTTAGAGTCAAAGAGGGTTCTCATTGGACATGATGCCATAAAAAGTTGAAGCTTAATTGATGAATCATTAGAAGTAATTTATTTATGAAATATTAATATGCTACTCATAAAAAATTTGAATTGACTTTTTTTACATATTATTGATAAAAATATTAAATTGGAAGTAGTTTAATTTATTATCAATGTATAAAGAAAAATGAATGTTTCCACTACACTTCATTTAGAGTAAATAATTAAAAAATACTAAAATTTTAAGAATAAGAGTTAGTACTTATAAATAATAATATGAAATATTATAATTAACATAGAAAAATAAATAGATCAAGTATCTCAAATTGATTCATTAATGTATTAGACAATCAAGTATTAATTGACAAATGGATATAGAATTGTACAATCACAAGTGACTATTTGGTTTATTTTAGTGAGTGTAAAAGTAATCTTCATGAGTATTCATGTGAACCTAAGGTTGCAAATTTGAAATTTTATGATTTGGGCATCTATAATATATTTTCCTACGTGCTTATGATCTATATTTGAGAAACAATTTTGTAGACACAATTTTGAAACTTTCTAGGTAAATATTGATTCTCCTTTGATCAGGCCCCTAGGGATCTCAATTTAACAATGATGAAACAACATTAAAGATAGCAAACAAGCATGCAATATGTTTGAGATGTTACTACAAGTAAATGATGCAATTATGACACTCTTGTATGAATGCTCCTATGATAATCCTTCTATCTCCTATAAGTGATTTTCAGCTGAATGATGATTTTTCTTAAATATAACAACATAGCATATAAATCCATCCAAATGTGTCTTAGATCATGGTGAATATAAAAATGCAAGAAAAAATATAACAATATTTTTTTACTAATAAAAACACCAAAATCACCATATTATTTTCCAACAACTTAACAAAAAATATATAAGAGTCTTCCTTTAAAATGAAATCAACTAATCACCCACTATCTAGGATAACTAAGATGCACCAACAAAGCAATCAAACTAAAAATTTCCTAGAACAATAAAAATTGTTAGAAATAGCAAAATGTTATTTTTTGTAATTTTACTTTGAAGCACATATGAACCTAAAAATTAACCCATACTCCTACACAAATAAATTAATATTGAGTGAACTCAAGACCATACTCGTACATTGAATTATTAAAGTTATAAAATTTTAAAAATTAAATTATAATTTTGAAGCTTTATGCAATTGAATTTGCCTCAAAAATTGGTCAAAGTCTAGGATAATTGACTAGTGTGTTGATAATCAAGTTGTAGATCTCTTTGAACTTTCACTTTGAAAAAATGTGTCTTGTCAACTATCTAGATCAAAACTTATGTCATCTCGAAGTTATATTCTTGCATTAAATCAACTCACAATTAATAAAAAAATCAACAAAATTTAAACTTTTAAAAATTCAAGATTCAAAAATTTACAACTACAAAAATAATATAAATCAATTCCTCGCCTATAACTAATATAAGAATCAAAATCAATTCCTAAAAATAAATAATAATAAAATAAATAAAAATAATATCATAAAGGAAATGTTACTTAAAAAATATCATTTGTAAACATCAAAAAGTATTTATTAGACACATTAGAGGAGTAAACAGTATGACAGGACTGATCTCCAATAACGCCATGAAACTTGTTGCACTATCTACTAATCTCCAATGACGACACGAAACTTGTTGCACTATCTACTAATGACGTTTGTATTCTCTGAGAACAAGATCTTTGTGTGATTAACAAGAAATTTTATCTAGCCCAATTCTCTATTTATTTATATTATTACATTGAGATAAACTGGGATACTTAAATACACAGTGGTATCTTTTGTTAAATCTCTGCAAGGGTTCTTCAACAAAATGCAGAAGTTATTCTAAATACAGACCAAGAAATATGAAATTATTGCATACATATTACTACCATAGCCATTGTTACATATTATTCTGATATCCCAGCTTTACATTCAACTGGATTAAGTACCCTCATCCCCAATAGCAGATCCATTGTTTGGCTTCTTGAAAAATAAGACACCTGCTCAGAAAAGCATCTAGAAAGTGACCTTCAGCACGACCATGTAGCTCAGGTATGAAAGGTAAAACTCATGTTTTTCTTTTCCCTGCTCATTTGCATGATTTTAATTTTGATTTGGGTAGGAGGATACAAATTAAAAAACAAATATTACTTAACAATGTGACTGACCGACTGACCGCAGATCATTGAGAGCACCCACTGTAGCATTGATCAAATAAAAATAGAAAATGAAAAAAGGAATGGGTTAAAAGGGCCCACATGAGCCACCTAAGCGGTCAAATCTTAGTGTGTTCTCTTTAAGTCCGACCATTTGGCGAGGTTTATAAGCTATCTACGGCTAGATCTTCCTTGGTCACTAACTATAAATAAGTAAACTTTATATTGCTAATTAGTTATGTTATCATGGGAGTTAGTCAATGATTTTTATATATTTTACGTGTTGTTTTATCCTCTTGATTAGATAGTTGGATTTTTATTAAGGATTGAAGGGGTATTTATAGTTGAAAGTGAAATGGTGATACAAATTATTGGTCATTTGAATGGATAATTACACTTCTTTGACTAATTGCTAAGGATTAGATGGGTATTCATGGTTGGAAGTGAGGAAATAACTTATTGCTTAGGTGTATGAATAACCAAGATTGATGGTATTGACTCGATCTATTTTTCTCGGGGTACAATCCTATCCTCATTCTTTATGATGTTGAGCTAATGTGTTCTACAAGACTTGATCCCTAGTGGGCTCATTGTGATCTAAGCAACTTTGCTAATAGACCAAAGACCACTTGGCATATAACATCCAATTTTAATTAATGATATGGATTGGTAATTTAAATAATATATTAAAACTAAAATTTTACATATGAAACAAGCTCCATCCAAAACTATAAGGAGGACACTTACATCTAAGATAAGACAACAATATTTTTTTATTGTATACTCTAAATACATTCTTTCTAGAACTTTCAACATGTGACACTAACTACCTCATGGGCCCCATAAATTCATTAGCATTCATCATTTCAATGTCAACAAAGTTTTGATGTAGGAAGAGTTCTAAAGCATCAAATATCATTTGCACCAATTTACAAAAACATGTAGAGGCACTTAAAGAATATGCATCCTTTACATGACCCATACATTTTATCATAAGAAAAAAACAATCTACTCTACAACATTTTATAAGAGTGACATTTGAAAGTAATTACTAGAGCATTTGTGTTTGCAATTTAGGGGAATTGATCTCTACTAAACTTTAAAAATAAATCCAAAGAATAAAGAAGTCATCCATGTCCCCACATTATTGCATATAGACATATATTTATGTACATGTCCAAAATATAGTTTATCATACCTCTTTTCTTGGTTCTATATCTATTTGTAAATGAAATTTATGTTTAATGTTATGTTCTAAAACGCGTGTTTGGTTATTTAATACAACTAAATTATTTTATTTTATCATATCACAATATACAAACTTGTGCTAGTAGAAACACTAATGTTAGGTTGATCATTGAGGGGTAGCTTGTTTGAGTGTAAAATTTTCTAAGATCAATCAATCTTTTTTTATGTAGTATGAAGGTAACTTCTATATAAATCTATTGATTTTATTAGGCCGAAAGGGGTAACCTATAGTGGCAGCACGGAGCGGAATGTGAGTGTGTTAACAAAACAAAAAAAGACATATTAAATTATATTAAATGCCGACATGTATTAAATTAATAACAATGAAAAGGTATATGAAACAATAAATAGATGACAAATATAAATTAAATAAAAAATGAATCAGTGCCACCCAAAAATATTTATATAAATAGAGAGAGGAAGAAGAAAGGAAAAAATAATTACACATTCACCAAAAAAATACGAATACACGAAGACAACAATTAATAAATTTTACAAATTGTGAGAAGGTGCAATAATTATTTCAGGAAAAACAATTAATAAATATTACAAATTGAGAGAAGGTGCAACAATACAAATAAGTATGTGCATTTAATTTTTACTTTCTATCATTTTATTTTCTATGATTTTTATATTTTTCAATTTTTTTTAAAGGTAAAAAAGTAAATTCTAATCTTAAGTCATAAATAAAATTTTATTTCAATTTTTACTTTTTATTATTTAAAAATTTTCTAAATAAATAACATAAATTTTACTTTTATGATTTGTATAATTTTTATAAATAAATAAAATAAATTTTACTTTCTATGATTTGTATATTTTTCAATTTTTTTTTAAAGGTAAAATAAATTCTAATATGTAAGTCATAAATAAAATTTTACTTGTGTAAGAGAGGGTTCCAGGGTCGCTTGATGTGTGTTTTGTGTTGTAAAAGTGAGGAGAGTGTCTCTCATCTCTTCTTCCAATGTTCCTTCTCTAGGAGGCTTTGGCACCTTTGGTGGGTTGTGTGGAACTAGGCTTGTTGGCATGTCTCTTCTTTGGTGGAGTTCTTTGCCTGGTGGGGGAAGGCCCCTATTAAGACCTCTTTTCTTCAAGTTAATTGGGCTCTTGGATCGACTTTTATTATTTAGCATATCTGGCTGGAGAGGAATCACAGGGTTTTTCAAGATGTGAAGTTGGTTGTCCAACATTTGTGGTGGAAGATTCTTCGTTCTTTGGGAGAAACTATTT